>CM076570.1:879950587-880060529 GCA_034641835.2 Pinus albicaulis
AGCAATAATATAGTAAAGAGTAGTATAGAGGAAATGATCTCACATGAATCATGCAAGTAGAAAAGAGTAGTATAGAGGAAATGCTCTCACATGAATCATGATCAATTACGAAATTGATCAGGATAATTCAAACCACTGAGAATTCCATGGCCATATGTCATTGCAACTGTCCATTATTCTCATATCATCAAGAAATATTGGGAAGAAAATTTTACTAAAATACATAATTTATTATTAAAAAATAAAAACTGGCCAAATTAAAATTTGAATTCTTGATATTCAATTTTCATAATTCATAATTAAATATTTAGTAAAGAAAATCTAAAATCATACTTGTCAATGCAAAATGCAAGATGACTGCATCTACAAAGGGATATAAATTTTCACAAATATCATTTTATGACACTTTAAAAAAATAAATCCAAGGGACATAGTTTTTATTAACATATTTACAAGGATTTGTCCATCATGGTCATTATGTTCTCAAATTCCTCAAAATCAATTCTACCATTTGAATTTCTGTCAAATCTTGTGATCATCATTTCACAACTCTCCAGATCTTGTCCTTCTTTTAGCCCTAAGCTGAGCAAGACCTGTTGAAGCTCCCATGGGCTGATGGACCCATCCCCATTCTTATCAAAAACACTAAAGGCTTCAACCAACTCCTCCGACTACACTTTCTCCTCCATCTATGAGCATGCTCATGAGATTCCCCATACATATTGAGAAGAAATCTACTTTTCTAAATTCAAATGAATTGAAAATTTAATTAAAAACCAAAACTAAAAATTAAAAGAAATCATATTAATTTGTGAACTGTTAGCTGATAGAATAAAAAAATGTATGAATGGACACATATACAACTGCTGTGATTGCACATTCAAAACCACAAAAATTGGTCACTGGTTTATAATTGGGATATGACTTTTGTTATAAAATAGAGTATATGTATTGAAACTGGCTTAACAAAATTAGGGTGCTGGTTTGAACATCATGCAACATAGGTGCATTAATTTTCCATAATAGAGCTAGCGATAACATACTTGGTCTTTCTTCCCAATCCCATTGATGGGAAATGATCTGACTATCACAAGCAACCAAGCAGTGAGACACATTTGAAAACAGAGATATCTAATCATGCCTTCTGATGATTAGCATTGGATGAGCTTTAAACTTAGCATTGACAAAGTTGTAATGATATTTACATTTTTAAACTTAATATGTTATAATCTTTAGCAAAGGTAACATATATTTTTTAGCAATGCAGGATCTCTCTGTCATAATACCTAAGGAAAGATCTTTGGTGGAGTCCTTTGTTTACTGCATAGTTTATGAAGGTGTTTTACTGCATGGTTTTTGGGTTTTCCATTATTTTCTAGGTTTGGATCAATTTTCCGCTTTGTTTAGCAAGACATTTATGTGGCTAGTCTGGTCCTTTCTGATACTTGAGTTTGAATCTTGATATGGTTCAATTCATGGGTAGTTCACACAAAATCTCTCATTTGTTCAGTGTTCAAGCTTACTACCATTCAATCGCTACTGAGCCGTGTTTTTTTGTTGTGATATTCATGAATTTAGGGACTGAAATTTTCAACAGTTTTCCTTTTAGAGTTGAAGTAAGCAGGTTCCTCCATAGGTTAAACTTTAAAACCCTTTGCAAATTTTAAGATATGACAATGGATTTCTATAGGATTATCATTTGCTAAATAACTTTTTTTTAAACTTATTTTAAGGTGTTGAAGAGCACAATGGCATCTGCAACATTTTCCATGAGTTTAGTTTCTATCTCTGGGTTTCTAGCACCCATTTGTGAAACTCGCCCATGTGGGGTTGGACTCCAGGCTTATGCAGTTAGCATTCCTACGAAGAAGTTTTTCAAGACTTTCAGTGGCATGAAAGCTGGTGTAGCTTGTGAATCTGAAGCATCCTTCTTTAGTCATGAGTCAAATGGACTTCTTTGGTCTTCAGTTAGCAGGTCAAAGGCAACAGAAAATCAACAGATTGTACAGAAGGCTGGTCAGATTCGAGAATCAACATTTAAGGTTGCTATTCTTGGAGCTGCAGGAGGGATTGGGCAACCTCTTTCACTTTTGATTAAAATTTCTCCTTTTATTTCTGGTTTGCATATTTATGATATTGCAAATGTGAAAGGAGTTGTTGCAGATCTCAGTCACTGTAACACTCCAGCACAGGTTCTAGATTTTACCGGGCCAACTGAATTGGAAAATTCTTTGAAGGGTGTGAATGTGGTGGTCATCCCGGCAGGAGTTCCAAGAAATCCAGCCATGACTCGAGATGACCTTTTTAACATCAATGCTGGTAGTGTGAGGACCTTGGTAGAAGTTGTTGCAGATAACTATCCCAATGCCTTCATTCAAATCATCAGTAACCCTGTAAATTCAACTGTACCCATTGCTGCTGAGGTGCTCAAGCAAAAAGGTGTATATGATCCTAAAAATCTCTTTGGTGTCACTACCTTAGATGTTGTTAGAGAAAACACTTTTGTTTCTCAGAAAAAGAATCTAAGACTTATCCATGTTGATGTGCCAGTTGTTGGAGGTCATGCTGGGATCACCATTCTTCCATTACTGCCCAAAAAAAAGCCTTCTGTAACATTCACCCATGAGGAGATCAAAGAGCTAACGGTTAGAATTCAGAATGCGGGAACTGAAGTTGTGGAAGCAAAAGCACCGGTTGGCACTGCTGCTTGAACAGATTCCATTTAACTTGGAATTGTAGGACAAATCAGAAAAGCAGCATACACTATCACTTTAGGGAGCCATACTTTTTGTAGTTCAGGCATATATTTTAAATTTTGGTACCAAAGACATTTTCCAGTCCTTTACAGCAGATACAGAGTGTTGACTTTCTCATACAGGCTTTGCCAATTCACGGTCATCTACTTTCTCAAGTCCGTAGCTTTTCCAAAGGAATTTTCAATAAGGTCTTTATTGATCTAATGATTATTTTACCAGAATATGCTAATACAAGTTTCCAATACCACATGCTTTTTGCTTGTTGCAAAATCTGGAGTGTTTTTGTTTGGTTTCTTCAAATTTACTGAGTATATCCTTACAATGGCAGGGGAGTTGTCCTTGATGATATGCAGATACATGTGTTTCAATGTAGTCAAAATGTTTTTTCCATTTCATCTATATAAATCATCTTTTGGAAATTGCTATCTAGTATATCTTTGGAATAAATTCCCACAAATTTACTATTACTAAAATTATTTGCATCTTCACAATAGGGCTTCTAAAAAATAAATTCAAAATTAATGTATATGCGGGCTCATTAACATTTATAGCTTGAAACCCTTTGGATGATAATATAACTTGATAGAGCAACTTGTTAGGCATCTTAGTTGATCTTGATCTAGCTTTTTGTTTTTTGCCTACTTAAAAAGGGATATCATCCTTTGGGATTGGCTCTGTTAAATTAGATTTTATTTCAATGGGAACTTCTGGATTTGCATGCAATAAGCAGAGGCTTGTGTGCCACTGGAGGGAGGTTGCATCAAACATTTTCCACATCATACTGCCACACAACACTCCATTCAAATGAGGCCTCCAAGCCTCTATCGGAGTTCCTTCAAATGCCTATTACTTGTTAATCTCCTCGAGTATCCGTTCTTTTCCTTCGTGGAGTCTCTGGTCCTTTCGAATTAAGTGAATGTAGACCCGTCTTTAATGTTTGGTAATGGTTAATAAGGCAAGTTTAGTTCCTCAAATCC
Source organism: Pinus albicaulis (assembly GCA_034641835.2). Taxonomy (NCBI): domain Eukaryota; kingdom Viridiplantae; phylum Streptophyta; class Pinopsida; order Pinales; family Pinaceae; genus Pinus; species Pinus albicaulis. Next base: position 879,954,321 of record CM076570.1, read on the forward strand.
TTTACTACATTGTTAAAAAAAATGTCATTTATGATACACGTTGCCAATAGTTGATAGAAAACTAAAATTCATGGAGATGGTGGGATTGATAGTTTTGGTGGTGCTAAACCTAATACCAAGTATTGGTCCCTACCTAACCTCCGCAAAATTCATGTTTTTAGTTACATTCTTAACGAGCATACTGAAGTAGCATTTATGGTATGGAGATCTTTTATTTGAAGTATGTTTTTAAAATATCATAAAAAGTATATCAAACTTATAACAACAAAAAATGGAATAAACATGTAAATTTAATTAAAAACAGAATTATTAAATAGAAAAATAGGATTTCTGTGATGTATTAATAACTGAAATCAAAACGGGGCATAAAAACAAAACTGCCCATTGGCCATATGTCATTGCAACTGTCCATTATTCTCATATCAAAGAAAATTTTACTAAAATACATAATTTATTATTAAAAAATAAAAACTGGCCTAGTTAAAATTTGAATTCTTGATGTTCAATTTTCATAATTATTAATTAAATATTTGGTAAACAAAATCTAAAATCATACTTGTCAATGCAAAATGCAAAATGACTACATCCTAGCTCAACTATCAGCTGGATGGTTACTCAGATGGTGCATCGGTATATAATCATAACCAATATGTTATTCATGTGGCCTATTTTATTTTAAGCATGCTCACATACATTTGAGGAGCCAAACCCATAAAAAGTGCTTTTGTCTCTGGACTGACTGACATTCCAGCCATCTCCCCTAAGAAATAAATTATGCTATAGTTCTGCTTTATATCATATATTTGGACAAAATCAGCTAGCTCAGCCATGGCCATAAACTTTCCACGTTATGAGAACGTATGACACCTAAGTGGCACTTCAAGAAAAGTTAAGTGTTCTGGCATATATTTGACCATCGAGATGCCATAATGAAGCAAATGAGTAATCACTTTCCACATGCTGAGATCCTTATAGAACCTATGGCACCTAAGTGGCCCTGGAGAACTTCAAGAACAGTTAAGTGTTTCAGAATATGTTTGACCATAGAGATGCCATGAAGAAGCAAATGAGTAATCCAAATAGCCTTCCAGAGTTACAATAATCTGCAAAATGCACCATGCAATGGACATATACTTTCATTACATATAAACACCATCTTGCAGTTAAAGTTATAAACTTAATCTATATATATATATATATATATATATATATATATATATATATATATATATATATATATATATATATATATATATATATATATATATATATATATATATATATATATATATATATATATGAGAGCTGAATGTTGAAAGCACATACAGAGCAAAAACCATGCACCACAGTATAGTTTCTCATAAAAAATCTTACATAGTCTGAAAGAAAGCCCTTAGCATTGTCCCCAGCTACAAGAAGCAAGGTTTTCATATGGACTGCAAGAAGTATGCTGTGGATCATTCATATTATGGGTCGGATTGATAAAGAAGAAACAAAATAAAAGGACACTTGAGCATAGTACAGTGAAATCACATGGCACTTACATTAACAAGTAAGGGGAATGAGAAGTTTCTAATTAATGCCAAATCTCTCACCACAAATACTCAGTATACCACAATCATTACTTGAAATCATGAACAAAGTTTCTCCACTATATAGCACGAACCCCATGATAAAAATGGATTCAGTCAGGCTCTGCATAGCAGCTACAAAAAAAAAGGCAACAAAAGGAAAATAAGGCTAGACAAAAGTATACCTAGAGGATAGAACTGTGGCAATCTACACTGCAACAATGATAGCATTTTCATTGTCAGCTATCTTTGAGCAATAATTCAGATGTTGGTCCAAATACTAAAAAACAAAACTGAATGTATACATTGTGCAGAAAGCCATGGCACTTACATTAACAAGTAAGGGGAATGAGAAGTTCCTAATTAATGCCAAATATCTCACCACAAATACTCAGTATACCACAATCATTACTTGAAATCATGAACTGAGTTTCTCCACTATATAGCATGAACCCCATGATAAAAATGGATTCATTCAGGCTCTGCATAGCAGCGACAAAAAATAAGGCAACAAAAGGAAAATAAGGCTAGACAAAAGTATACCTAGAGGATAGAACTGTGGCAATCTACACTGCAACAGTGATAGCATTTTCATTGTCAGTTATCTTTGAGCAATAATTCAGATGTTGGTCCAAGTACTGAACAACAAAACTGAATGTATACATTGTGCAGAAAGAAAATATGTTCAGAACATAGTACATCATAGATGACTATAGGTCAATTTCCTCAGGAACAAGAATCATAACCTACCTTACAAATTCAAGTTCCCCTAAAACTCACCAGTAACAAGTAAATTATCCTTCACATGAATAATGCTAATCTCGAGTTTTGTAAACCCTGCATCAGATTTCTTGGACGGGCTTGTTTTCGTCAGAGACAAATCGGTCATGAGGCAACCACAACTATGATATTGAACCAACAAAAACAATATCAATCCACCAAAGATTACCATAAACAAAATTGACAGTGACTATAAAGGGATATAAATGTTCACAAATATCATTTTATGACACTTTATGTAAGCACTATGCACTCTGGCCAACAACATTAAGAAATTTTGCTTCTTCATGAGATAATGACTACTGATGTATAAGTGAAAAATTTGATAAAAAATACGCATCATGATTTGATGTTGCCTACACCAAGCCTCAAGGTCCTCAGCTGCAATTAAAAATAAGGATCATCCCCAATAATTATTATTATAAAAGCCTTGGAAATTTCTGAATTCTAAATGACAAATTGCATACCCAATGATTAGAATACATTAAAAAAAAATAAACGTTTCACTGTAGCCAATCCTACAGGATTCCCTCTTATTTATTTGGCCCCAGCACTGATTTCACCTCCATAGCTTGTCCTCACTGTAGCCAGTGAACTATTATTCGCTCTCAAAGTTACAGGCTCTACAGGTGCTTGTATGCTTGTGTTGTTAGTTTTCACAGGCAATTGTCTAATAGTAGAATAACGCAGCTGAGGGCGATTTTGGCTTTGGCTCCCACCCATTTGAAAACCCTCAGCTTCCCCTCTCCTTTCACAATGATTCTGATTAACAGGTGCCGAATTTGAATTCATATTCATGCGCATTTGCGTCAACATAGATGAATGTAATGGACAGGCGTTCTTCCCACTGCCTACTATGGATTCTTCACTATTCATTGAAGTTTTCCAATTAGTGCTTGCAGTGAAATTCATGTCTCTTTGCAAATATGAAGGACTATGTATTGAATAATGGTTTTGACTCTTACCCATTCTTCCCACTTGGGTTCTTTCTGTTCTTACTTCTCTTGGAATTTGATTACAACCCCCTTGCCCTTTATTGCAATCAATATCAGAAACAGTCAGAGAATTGAATTTCCTATGCATTTGAGAGAGAACAAGAACAAGGTCATTCTTACTACTCACCTGATTACTATTCCCAAAGTCGAGTTGAATTCTTTCTGTAAAACCATCTTTCGCGGCTTCAATTTGGGGATTTTTATCAGCACCTTGCGTAGAGCATCCAATATCTGGGACTTGTATAGATTTCTCTTGATTTTTTCCTCTAAGACTGCCAGCCTGCTCATTCTTCCCCTCGCCTCAACTATATCAAATACTAAATATATATAAGGAGTATAGGCAGGGGGGTGCTGATGATTGGGAGGGACGAACGCAAGTTGCAGATGAGAAGTGGCCAAAACTGGAGAAACCACACGAATAGGCTGCACATCCATGATAGATCCCCCACGTCCAGGTATTTTGAAGGGGGTACTACTGCTCAGAGGGAAGAATCCATTCTTATCAGCCGTATTCATTCTTCCTTCCCCTCAAAACCTCTGCAAAAGCGACACAGAAAATGTGTTAAGAAAAGGTCCTTATAACATCAAAATTCATCTAAACATCCAAAATGCAGACCATAGTACAAAAAAATTATAATAACAAATTTTTCCAGATAATCAAATCAAATTATCTCTGTTCTTCAATTTTGGATGACAGGCCTAAAAAATTCAGGGACAAAACTTACAACCAAGTATGAAATTACATCCAAGAGGGTTTGAACTCCAGGAAAAAACAAGCTTGATAATTCGAACTACTGCGTAGGAACCCTCATATAAAAAACCCAAAAGAAATACCATAATTTAAAACCAGTCAGCAAAACCCATGAAACACAGCAGAGGGACGAAATCAAATGACGAATTATTTAGCAAACCCAGATGTAAAATCCCCCAAAATTCAATTAGATAAACCTGCAGATCAATTTGAATCCGCAGTTGTTCAGGCAGTGAATGGGCCCTTCCAGCACTTGTCTTCCACTCCCTTCCTCTTGCATTTTTGAGCTCTCCTCATTTTCCTTGACACAGACAAGCACAAAACAGAAAAGAACGAGTCAAAAATACACAAACCCCTTATTTCTCTAGTCACAGAAAATGACATTATCAAAAGACCATCCCTACCAGATGCTGCTACTGTAAGCCCGAGTCCAAAGGCGCAGAAAAACAAGAGAACAAACTTGGAAAAAAAAAACATTTGTTAGCGCGAGGGTTTATCACATTCGACGTTAGCACAGTGGCTATCACGTCCAGGCACTTACCTGGTATAACTCCTGTCAAACCGAGTCGAGCCCTGCCCTCAGCCCTCCTCCTGCGCGGACAATTTCACCAGAGAGACCCCCGAGCAGGAGAAGAATAGTAATCGCAGAGAAACACCTCGCAAACGAAGGATATTGGGAACCCCTGCCGCTAGAAATAACAATGCTGAGATTGATTGATTGACCAGGGCCAAGTACCCTTTCAGATCCCTCGCTCTCTATTCGAAGTTCAACCTTCCAAATTTCTCTTCTCTCGGCTCACATGGAATTGGTCAGACTGTCCATTATCTTCTCATCTGCAGCCTCTAACTATTTTTCAAAACTGAATAATAATGGTAATGAATCAAAGGTTGAAATCATTTGAATCATGTAACATGAACATCAAGGGTACATAATGGCCCAGGTGGCATTTTAGGTAAGTTGTTTTCAAATAAAAATGCTTTACAACGTAATTATGACGATATAATATATATTAAATGCACACTATGCACATTATAAATTTATTTTCCACAACCTCCTACATAAATCTTTAAAATTTATAAAATATATTATATTGCAAATTTTATCAAATTTTATCCGAGGAAAAATATTATTTACACTTTAACCTAAAATATTCAAAAGTATCAACATATATTTAAAATTATGCTTTACCCTTTAATGTAAGTACTTCCAAATTAATAACACACATTTATAGGGAATTATGGGTAAGAAAAACTAAATACTTTGAATTTAATTAAGTATAATTTATCATTTAATTCTTTGAGTTTCAGCAAGTATAGTTTATCATTTAATGGTAGCTTAACTATTATCAAGAAGAATTTTTAATGCTCTCAAAAGTTGATAAAACTAGAGCACATTGCAATGATGTTTATATTAATTTAAAAAGGATTTTTTAGCGTTGTAAGTTGACGGTGGCTCCAAATGCATATCTTATACATGTTTTCAAAATAAATCCCCTCACATTAATGGCCACTAAAAATTGTGCCTAAATGTTTTCCTAGGTGTTTGAGTTCATTGGAAATAAAGGATTTGTGCGTATTCTCTAATTTGCTTGTTAACACCCAATTAATTTATTGCTTGTCAACAACCGATGAATTTCTATCATAGAGATTGTTATTTTTAAGTAAATTAATTTTACTCAAAATTTTCTTTTTTTCCAATCTATATAATATTATTAAGTTTTTACAACAAATTTTTTTTTCTTAAATTAATTTATTGCTCCTCCAAGGAGCAATCTCTATATTCTTATATATTTTTAAGAATAAATTAAGAATAAATTAATTTTATTAATATATGGTCACTTTTCTTCAATATAATATATTAGTGTCTTTTTAATCATATGGTTTTTTTTTCGATTTCTATATTTATTAGATTATCATCAATTTTTTTCTTGAAATAGATTAATTTCTCTTTGATTTACAAAATAAATTTCAATATTAAGTACAAATTGAAAGGTTAATATTTCCTAATTCATGTAGATTATTTTTTTTATCATACCAATATAGATATATTTAAAAAAATGACTTTAGTCTTAGCTTATATTTATTAATGGTCTATATATTTACTATCTAATTTTGGGAGGGGGTTGGTGGGTAGAATTAAGCATCACGGGGATTGTTGTAATATAGTATAGTGGGCTATTATCGTGATTATATATTACAAAAATTAATTTATCAGTTATATAATAAAAGTAAAGATAAAATTAATAGAAATTGTATATGTGAAAATTATTTTTCTGTTGGCAAAAGTTGTAATTTTTTTCATTAATCTAATGAGGATAAATTACATTATATAGATACAAAATCTTTCTTTGTTATAAATACTATTCATGTCATGTTTGTAGAAACCTTATGATTACCCAAAGTCTAAACAAAGGAACTATGATGTACAAACAAATGTAGACATGGTTGGGATTTTGTTTGTAGCCTTTTTAATACCAAGAATTAAATTGTCTTCTTTATATTAGTAACATCAAAAAACTGAAATTACGCATCAAAAACCATTATGTGGTTGCAACTTGTGGATTAGGAAGACCTATTTCTGTGAATGGTCGATGAGAGTAGTAAAAAAATGTCCCTACCCTATTCTCTTTTATTAGGAATTTCCCATAATCCACATGAATGGCTTCTTTAGATAATGATTTTTCATTTTTGTTGTGCTCCATGTAATCATGGTAGCTATATTACAAGTCAAAAGTTGATTTTATGCACAAAATTTTCTCCATTAAAGGTAAAAGAATCTAACTATGACATCTTTGTGTCCCATTAAACCAATTTATCACATTCGTGGAGTCCCTGAACAGTTGGATAGATACACATCCCTATACTTTTACAAAAAGAAGAAAAAACTTCAATGCCATCTTCTTAGCATAATTGTTTATGCCCATCCCCAAACCCATTTATAAGGAAACACAATGATTTTTTTGATAAGTGTAGACATTTCCCCCAAAATTTATATTAGTAACCTCAGATGTTCCATCAAAGAATCCCCAAGGTTTGGAGCTGTATATAACAACACTACTAGTAAGATGAGTACCAAGTGGATTTTCTTTTTGTGAGAGAATTGAGAAAATATTGATTACTTGAGCTGTAATGTGATCCAAATATTGATTAGTATTTGTTGATTATTAGCTACAATCTCATTCATGTTCAACCTTGTTGGACGAGGTGATTAGACCTATTTTACCACCATCTTACTATATTTTACTACCACCTAACCACATATATGTGAACTTAATCTTCCATCATTCAATGCCTATGTAGATATATCATAACCAATATATGATGCATCATGATGTAAAGAGATAACGTAATGTATTTACTTCCATAGAATTTGAGTTAAAAGTGGAAAGTGATATAGGAAAGAATTTAAAAACATGTTTCTAATGTAAATATATTCTATATATAAATTTTCTTAATTAATATTTTTGGGTTATATCATTAAGTTCTTTTTGCAATTTATTATTATATTTATGATATAATGTCAATAATGTATTTATGATATAATGTGAATAAAATTCGATATTAGTAAATGATACTAATCAATTAATTTCTCTATTAAGATTTGAACTTATTTGTTCGAAATCATTAAATAACTGAAATTTAAATTGAAATTGACATATCGCTAAATATTTTAATTACGAAGTATGAGTTAACAAGTTAAATAGTCTACTAATAGCATCCAAATTTACGTCCTCATTGAAAGTTGTGGCAAGATAATAGATTAAAATATTTAATTATTAAATATTTTTAATAAAATATTTGTCACCGTAATATAATAAATATTAAATTATTAATTTTTTTATAAAATCAATGTAAATTTTTATTATGAAATATTGAGATGAAGAGTTGAAATTATTTAAATATTTGACACTATTTTGATTTAACTTTTGAATAATATCAATTCCAAAATCATGTGCATATATGTAATTGTCCTAAAGGTAATAATGAGAGATGTCCATTATAATTATGTGTTAATTTAAAATAGCATATTTAAAAATATAAATAATCACGAATGACAAGTTTTTTTATTTCAAAAGGTTATATTTTAATGTTTTTATAAAAAATGTATTATAAATTAATATTTAATCTATACACCATAAAAATAGAAAAAATGTTTATGTCTCTTCACACATGTCTTGCCCACCATGATATTTAAGATGAACAAGATTAACACTTTAAACACTACAATCATACGGAGCGATAAGAAGACATAAACAAGGCTTCATCAATTTTCATTTACAGGTCATTGAAGGATTTGGAATTGAGAGAAGACTAAGGTACTAAATTTTTGGCTATCTAGAAAATCTAGGTAAATAAATTAAAAGTATCATAACATAGTGTGATGACGTGTCAAATGTTTCTTGAAGGAATTTCAAATAGCTAGTTGGAAGGCATGCTTCTCGACTAAACCACACTTTTGGTGAAGCCACACACCATTCGGGACTTTCATTCTTTGCATGTCGAAAACATTGCACGCTGAACAATTTTCGATGGCACATAAATTCCATTGTCAACATCCTTTATTCTATTGCATAAATTTGCAAGCACCATTCCTAGAATAATTTATGCCTTTCAATGGCTTTATACTTTAGCTCTTTTGCAGAACATTGAAGGCCACTCAGTGTGTGATTGTGAAGGGTTTTATACTACATTACTAGCTAGCCCAAGATATATGATATGCTATGACTAGTGATGGTATGGGAGGTAACCTACTTTTTTTCACTTCTTATAGAGGACATAAATCATTTAAGCTAATATAACTACTTTAAACCATCATTCTCTACGAATATTTCCCTCATCTCCAATTTGTTAGGGGATTGATGACACAATGTTTACAAACACTTTCTTATAGGGCTACAAATCTATGAATGATATTTTATGTCATTTCACTTGAAACCAATTAATGAATGTGTTTCAATTATCTTTGAAATTGGATCTTTTCCCTTTTTAATTTATGAAAAATAAGTGGTTGTAAATACTTTTACGATTATGGAGAGCCATACATAATTTAATTGAGATAGTTTAGGAGCCTAGTGACGTAGAAATCCATATGACTGTGAGAAATATAATGTGTGATAAGTGGTTGATCTGTATCGGATCTTAATCAAATATCTCTTGAGGGTTTACAAATTACAAGTTTTTAAAATGAGTTTTTGAGAAATTTTATGTTAAATTTTAAATACATAAAGCATGTAAATAAACTCTAAAATATATAGAAACAACAGACAAATGCACCATAATAATAACCACAAAATAACAAATGATGAAGGAGTCCACCCTACCTGGGCTACGTCTCCTTGGTCCATCTTCCAACGGCTTTTCCCTCTTTCATTATCCTAAAAATAGTGATTATATGCATTTAAATTACTCAAATGGCCTCAAAACTTGTTCCATCAGCTCCAAATTGCCAAAAAAATGCTTGTTTAGCCTCTTTCTGATCCAAAATTGGTCAAAAACTAGAGAAGTTATGAGACTCCATAGTTTTCCCGTGAAATGCTCCACAATTTCCCCAAAATCCAGACCATTCCTACAATGGAGCCCAATTTTTGGCTAACAAAATGACAATTTCCTAGAATTCCAGGCTAAATTGTCAGACAATTAATTTTCTCAATGATGCCTTATGTCCAAAAAATCAAATATAACATTTTGGCATGTTTTAAAAATTTGTTTATATAAAATGCATTGGAAGGTTAACAAACCATCAGAATTTTTAGCCTAAATGCTCGCATGGCCTGGTTAGGTGGCTAAACATCATGGCTCGATGGAAGTCACAGAAAACTCTTTCGATTGCATGGTCTCAAGATGGGGTGACGGTGTAGTTTGTGATGGTTTTTAGCCTCTGCACTCCAAGTTCTCAGTCGTATGTTGTATTTCAATACATATCAGGGGCAGGGCTAAGCCGTGGCCTTCTTACCCCCAACTCCACCACATTAACACTTTAACATTTGTTTTTCATACATAGTTTAATAAGCAACATGTGTGATATGGTGGTAAAGGCTTGCAATTTGAACTGGGAGGTCGTGGGTTCGACTCCCACATGCTCTACTCAGACCTCGACCATAATTTTTGTAGCCCCTGAGCTGCCACGTGGTGGCCCCAAGTTGGTCCACATGGCAGCCTGTAGTTGGACACCTATGAACCAATAAAAGCTTTGCCAACTCGACCCAATATAATGAATCCACGTGTCGAAACATGATTCACCAAAGAAAAAAACCACTGGCCAGTCAACCTGCCAAGTGGGCATGCCCAGTTAGTAGTACAGACTGTTGACTGGGTTGTCCTGCATTTCTTTTTCAAAAAAAAATTCCTATTTGACAAAAAAGACAGAACTCTTTTCTTGGAGCATATGATGTTGGTTTTCTGCAAAAAGAGTTGTGTCGGATTCAGAACGACGAGATTTACGTGACCGTTAAAGTTCCACACCATTCTGACAACTTTTATTTTTTAGAATAATTTTTACCACCATATCTCTCTCCCTAATGGAATCCTTTAGACCCAAAAATATCACTTTCAGTTGTTTAGTATATGGGGGTGTAGTTCCCTCACCTTTCCAATCTTGATCCATTTTGCCTTGGTTGGATTTGTGCCTTTGAGCCCCATACGAAGTCACTCCACATTCCCTCATTTTGAAGACCTTGTTCTTGTGTCAAGAATGGTGTCTTGTTGTAGTTCATCAAGTTATTTAGGAGAAAAATCCTGAACGGAAGGAATCTGAACATTTTCTCCCTTATCTTCAATCAAAGGAGACTCATACAACCTTAATTTCTCGGCATTAACAACAACATAAATTTGCATATATGAAGGAAAATTCAACATGAAGCCATTATCACCAATCTTTTCTAAAATTATGAATGGACCATATCGAATTGGTTTTAGTTTTTTACCTTCTCCTTGAAGCCTTTCTTTTATAATGTGAAGCCAAAATTCATCACCGACTTGGAATTTGTGATCTACAAGATGCTTATCGTGCCTTGTCTTATACTTGAATTAGTTATTTTCCAGCTGTTCTTGGATTATTTGATGCACCAATTGGATTTGTTCAATGAACCTCTTAGCTTTTTCTATGTCACTGTGACCATCAATAGTAACACCATTTCCAAAAATGAAATCGAAAGGATATTTAAGCAAGTATCCCAAACATGCCTCAAATTGTGGATTTTGAGTTGAAGAGTGCTTGGCTCGGTTGAAAGCATGTTGAATATAGTGTAAGTTTTCATCCCACAACTTGGGATTTGTTTTTTGATAACCACAAAGAAAATTTATCACCGTCTTGTTCATCGCCTCTATTTGACCATCTCTTTTCAGATGAAATTCAATACTTTTTTCCAATTTGGTGTCCATGAATCCCCACAAGCTTGACCAAAATTTCTCAGCAAAGTGGGAATCTCGATCACTAACAATGGATGTAGGAAATCCAAAATGCACCCATTCATTCTAAAAGAATAGATGAGTAGTTTGTTCAGCTGTAATTTTCTTTTTACATGGCATCAAAATACACATTTTGTTGAACCTATCCACAACTACAAAAATATAATCATGATTTCTCTTTGACATAGGAAGACCTCCAACAAAGCCCACAAAAACACTCTCCCTTGGATGAGAAGGTACTGGAAGTGGAGTGTACAATCCTAAATTTTTATTTCTAAGCTTACTAACAACACATAATAAACAACCTCTAACAAAATGTGACACACTTACAAGCATACAAGGCCAATAACAGTAACGCTATAGACGTGACATTGTCTTACCTACACCAAAATGACCAGCAATAAGAGAAGTATGTGCCTCTCTTATAATGTTAAATCTTTCTCCCCGTGGAATAAAAATCTTACCAAGATGGTACAACAAGTTATCATGCATGTGATAATCTGTTGAGGCCTCAGAAATATGTGGCAACAACAAGGGGGATAACCACCCGGTCCAGACCTTAAAGTAGTTCCTTTTCCATTTGGGATAGTGGCTCCAACTGGGTCTAATGGGACCAGTTTCCCAGATTTGGGTTTTGTATGATTGTTGGGTTTCTCTCAAATGATTTGCATGAAGAATCACTAAAAACTAAAACAAATTTATTCTAACATGCAAAAATTTGAATTAAGTCTAATCTAATCTAACCCAAGATAATGCTAATTTTATGCAATCTAGAATGATATCTATTCAGTCTATGATGATTTAGATCAATCATAGACTTAATAGAATTAATAATTTTGTAAGATAATTATTTTCAAAAAATAGTTAATCAAAAGAAGGTGTTAAACATATCGCATATATTCTGATGATCATATATAAAACAAATCAATTTCTATTCTTATATCGTACAATAATGCAACTAATATTTCAAACATAAATAATTGATTTCATACATAATTCATGAAAGTTAGATTCATCACTAATATTTAAAATAGAATTTAGCATACATGATAATAGTACCAGATGTGTGATGTCATGTTCATCTGATCAGTGATAATAGGACACAATCAACTCTTCTATCAATAAGTCATTCAGAGAATACAAAAGTGCATCAACAGTGATCAAAAAAATGATATATAATTGAAAAGACCGTGTTCCATCATTTTATCAAGGCACCCACAAACTTACAATAAAGCATTCTTTGTAAATATTCTTAATAAAAATTCTGGACCCTTCTCTAAAACCATGAGAAGGGTTTAAATACTATATTAACTACTTAAAAAAATAGATTATACAAAATATCTTATGAGGTGGTTTCAAACAACCTTCCTCATTCCTAGTATTTATTTTCTAAAATTAAAATTATTAAAAAAAACTAACTCATGATCATGCTCGATCATAGGTTACTGCTAGCTTTTCTTTTCTACTCACAAATATCAGACATTGGTTGAACTTATGGAGGCTTCAAGAACTATGTCTTCATCTGTCTAGTAAATATAACATCAAGTAAAAGTGGCTGCATTTTCTATATAGAATCCAGAGAACAACTCAATGTCATTATTTGACTATGAGGCTTAACCAGTAGCTGCCAGTATGTTTCCCAATCAGTCTTTCTTAGCTGTGCGAGTGTTTCTTGTTAGAGTTGACATGTGTTTTTCTAACTTTGCTCTAAATTTTTGAGATTAGGAATCGATTTGTGATTTCCTTCTTTAATCAAACAAGATGTATGCAACATGTGGTTAATAATTTTGACCATACACTTTGATATACCTGTTGCTTTTCCTATGGCCAATTATGCATGTTTTAACTGTGCATCCCAGTCAGGAAAAGGAGAATATCTTTAAAATTTTATTTGATCTTTGGGAGACTTGACTTTCTCCCTTACTCTGAATCTTGTCATTCAATATAATCAAAAATTTTGGTATTGAGTTCATTAAACTTAATTCTCTGGTTAATGAATGTATTAGTCAATTGTTCACTGATTTCCAAGTGTGGAATTATGACTGACATTTATAAGAAAAACAAGTTTTGTTGTTTTCAGAGTAAGTCATTTAATTCCATTGCTTCTTTTATGAATTCCTCTACAGTAGGAATACCTTCATATTTTGTAAGATATTCTCTCAATTCTTTAATCACTATGTCTTTGCTGGATAATTCATTTTCATGACTTATCTTAAGCACTTCCATATCTTGCTGAAATTTGAAGAGTTTTTGCTCGACCTTTTGATTTAGACTATTCCTTTCTTCATCCAATTGCTATTGTAGCTGCATGGTATTATCATCCTTTTCTTGAAACAAAATGGATACCTCAGCTGCCTTATCCATTTTTGCAGTAGTATATGCTCCATCAAATTGTGAAAGTCGAGTTAGATTTTCAATTGGATTTGAAGGAGTGTCTTTCCATACAACTTCCATAACTTCATTTCCTCGGGGTATTTCAATCCTTCTTCTTTTTCTTTGTTTCCTTACTATAGCTTTATGAAGAGGGCTGTAGAATACATCCAGTGGAGGGATATCAGTTACCTTCAGAACAATCTCATCAGTAGGAAACGCATGAATGACTTTTGTATCTTGGGAGGTTATCCCAAGACTTTCAATAATTTCTTTTTCCGAAACTATCTGACCCTAGGGAGTCTGGAATTCTGTATTTTTCTATGTAGATGATACCTCTTGGGTATTTATCAATGTATTTCTAATTGAAGTCCAGAATTTATCTAGTTCACCTTGATTCTTTAAATCTGATTCTTATGTTCTGATTTCTTCACTTGCTTCAGTCATATAACTAGTAATCAACACATTTTGAGGGATACGTTTGAGTATTTGTTGTCTGTACTCATTGAATCTCTATAATTCCTCTGGATTTAGATTTAATTTGACAAAATTTTGGACTTCTTCAAAAGTTCCAACAGATTGTAGAAATTCTTCAAATCTATCATCGGTGTGTATGATAGGTTTCATTTTGACTAACTGAGTAAATTTGATAGCAATATTTTCTAGATTGAATTGCCTTGAGGGTAAAACGTGGAGCTTCAAAAGCTCAATTTGCTGACATTATTTCAATGCATGATTGAAATTGCTGAGGGTGAATGCACCACATTGAATTGGAAAACTTGGCCATAAATATTTTTTACTATCTTTCAAAGATTTAATGAGTCTATTACCAACAGTTTCGTAAGTGACTTCTCTCACTATTAATTTATCATACACATACACAGGAAGAACATGTGGATGATCGGAGCTTCCAAATACTCTAATGTATGAAAATGATTCTTCAATAAAACATCTCCCTATCATTTGAAGGTCTACAATGGCTTCCTTAGTGAACCTAGGGCTCACTCTATCAAACATTAGTTGATGTAATGGTAATACAACTCCATAACATAGCCTGTGGAAATGTGGTGCATAATTATATTCCCATATCTCTTTATGAATCAACTGAATAGGGGTAGGATCCTCAGGAGTCCATTTCCAACCCATAACTAGAAAACTGGTAGAAAAACAGATAGCATCAAAAACATATGCACTCATGAAAAATTGGGGGATGGGTTTGAAGGAAGAAGCTCTTGCCTGGCGATAGTCATTAATCGCTTTAGCTAGATTTTTGGAAAGAATGGTTGCCTAATTTATGTTGTGGGAATTAACACAGGAGTCAATCAGGGGAAGCCAATTTATAGATAACTTGGTATTATGAGGGAGACCATATAATCTGCATAGCATCACTACTGCAAAATTGTAGGGATTTGCAAGTGAAGCAATAGGATACATACCTGATTTCTCATGTTTAAACTTGTTATCCAGTTTCCTCCAACCTTGAATTTTCTTGAAAGGGTCCTCATTGTTCTTTGAAAATTTCTCAACAAATCTATTATCATAGATGTCTTGTTGGTCGAGTAGCTTGTACATGACTTTCAAATCTTCAGCGCTGAAAGAACCTAAGATCTCATTCTTAGCGGTTTAATTGTTGAATTGTCAAGCACCTACCTAATCATGTCGGTATATGGTAAAAGAGTGGCCCTTGCTACTATCCTATGAAGGAAGGAGCATGCAATATCTTTAAACTGTAAACTTGAGGGTGTTACATCATCAGCAGTTTCCTTGACCTCCACTACTTCAGGTTCTTCATCTTTGAGAATAGTATAGATAGCTTGCCACTTTGTAGCACCTCCATCTGCAGTGCAGATAGTATCTGACACTATAGGCGACATTTCTGTGTATTCCAATTCTGCAACAGTCTATTTTCCATGCTTCTGCATTACTTTGCGGATGGACATATCTTGAAGGAAAACCCCTATTAAAGACAGAGTAATGATCAAATTATGGAAGAGATATTGAAATGACCAATTTTGAAATAAACAATCCGGGAAACAGCTATATCATTAATTAATCACAACGAATCAATAAGTGTTTGCATTGGGATGATAAAACACACTTAATCATTTCTAACATGATTTATTTTCACGTAAAAAATATTTATTAAACTTGTCAAATCGGTCGCATCTCACCTTTTGAAACTATCTCTATGAAGTGCATTAATTTTTGTTTATGTGATATGCAATTTCGCAATATCGCGAAATCGAAAAATTGCAGTATCAGAATATCGCAAAATCGGAGTGTCGCAATATCAGAGCTTTAGTAAAATCTACTTAAATTTTTAAACAATTATCTATGATGTACGATTTATGCTATCACTTACGAAACTCATATTGCTGATCGCAAAATTGGGATTTCGCTATTTTGTTACTTAATTTTCAATGAGAACATATTATGAGGGATGCGATTTGCAATAGGGTAATCTCAAGGATGTTTTATTAGTTTATTTTTTGTTTTTTATGTTTCTATTTAATAAAAGCAATAATGTTTTTGGAGTTTTATTTTTTTTCTAAAATGAAAAATACATTTTTAAACAGGGTCCCTATTTCTATTTATCAAAGGTCTAGGTTATTTTGAAAATAAAAATGGGGGGGCAGTTGTTGCATAGACAACAATTGGCGATTCACCTGGGTGAACCAGATATCTTTGATTGGTTTATTTTTATATTTCTAAACTTTTAGAATAAGAAAAAGATATAAGAATAAAAATAGTATGATTCATGAATTAAATTGTGTTTTTTCATAATATAATCTATTTACCTATCTCATTTCTTCTTAATTAACTCCTTCAATGATAATACATAGGTATTTGTATCAGTTAGTACTTAGATTTAAAAATATAAAGTAGGTATTCTCTAAAATTGTTTTCATATATTTTTACTCATTTATCACAGATAGAGTCACTGTTGCCAACAGGAATTTATAGCCTTGATAGGGTTATCTTTTAACCAATAATGATTCATGGTCCCATCTGAATTTGATTTCTTATTTCAAAATATAATTTGACATGTAATTGAATTTCTTTTTTCTGACACATTCTCAAAATTATTGTCCAGGTTTGGTGGCCTAATAGTGACAATGTCATTCACTGATAATAATTTAGACTAAACAAGTTGGCTCGTAATGAGACCCCTTGTCTATTGATTTTTTATAACCATTTAGCTATTAACCTGTTGTAGTATGCATTATTGGTAATATCAGTTTAGATTATTTCTCTATGATCATGATGAACAAGCTCGTGATGAGACTTATTTTCTTTTGAATTTGTACATCGTATATATTTATTTTTTCTTTTTTTAATTATATTTTGAAGAAGATATTTTATCAGATGGGATGAATCATTAGCTCGTTTAAGAGTTATGGATGATAATTATAGAGTTGGTAGATACCTTTTTGTAGAGAATCCTTTCTAATTTAAAAGTTTATTTTTTTGACTGATACATAAAAACTATATTTTATGATATCAAGAGTCTTTTTCAAAAAGTAAATGCCTTTAGTAAATTTTAAATTATTTCAAAAAAATAAAGTTTATTCAATTCTCATAGTTATAATTATCTTTTTACTTCACTTATTTAGAGAAGCAAAAAATCAAAATAATTTATCATAAATTTTAAAAATTTGAATCAACTAAGAATGATGTTATTTTCAACAATTATTTTCCTAAAGAAAAATAAAATATAAACCTTGATTTCTAAGAGAAATATTTTTTGAGAGTTTGACCATTCACACGCAAGTAATCTTTCTTACCTAATAAATATTCTAACAAAAAGGTGGATAAGCCTATTTTTTCTATGATTTGAAATGGACCAAGCCATAATCTTTGGAATTTGGTATGTTTACCTTTTTCCTCATGTACCTTATCCCATTTCAAAACAAGGTCTCCAATCTCAAAAGCTTTTGAGCTAGTAGATGTGGTGTCAAATGAGGCTTTCACTATTTGTCGATGATGAGCATTTATAACTTTGGCTTTTTCTCTATGTTCTTCCATTTTAAGAATTTGATCTTGTCTAAGTTGAAGGGAAGATGAAGGATTTTCATCAATAAATTGCACTAAAGAAAATTATGGTATTGTTATATTTGTGGGTAGAACTACTCATTTCCCATAAAATAAGACAAATGGAGAAGTACCTATTGAAGCTTTGGGTGATTCTATCTGCCTAAAGAGAAAATAATAGTGCTTTGTGCCAATGTTTATGATTTTGTTCTATAGTTCATTTGATGATTCTGATAAGGTTTTTATTTGTAGATTCAACTAATCCATTAGCCTATGGATAATATTTAGCTGAGTATTTTAATTTAAAATCTCTTTTCAAAGAAAATTCTATCATAGTGTTTCCAGAAAAGTAAGATGCATTGTCAAATATCAAAGCTGATGGGAGGCCAAACCTAGTGATTATGAACTGATCAATAAAATATGTAATACTTTGTGTATTAACCACCTTTAATGGGATAAGTTCTACCCATTTTGTGAAATAATCTATTACAGTTAAAATATACTTATGTTTTTTAGAAGAAATTGGAGTTATTTCACCTATGATATCTAACCCCCATTGTTCAAATGGTTGTTGGATATTTACCGGTTTTAATGTAAATGTTGCTTTCCTCTCTCTTCCTACTGTTGTTTGACATACTTTTCATTTTCTCACATATTCATGTCCATCTTTAAATAGAGTTGGCCAATATTAACTGGCATGCAGTATTTTTTGAGCTGTTGTGTTTCCTCCAAAATGACCTCGGGCTTCTCCATCTTGTAATTCTTGCATTACTTTTTCAGCTTCAGTTTTCTCTAAACATCTCAATAATACAGAATCATAGTTCTTCCTAAATAGCACATCATCTATGAGTTTATATTTATTTTCTTTAAGCCTCAGAGCACGCTTTGCTGTATGGTTGAGATATAATGGAGCATATCCAATTTTTAAGAAAAAATTCAGAGAATCATATTGTGATTGAGAGTCGTTTAGGCTTACCTCAGATAGTTGTATTTCATTTCATTGATCTTCTTCTATTGGTAAATGACAGGCTCCATTTAACATCTTGCACAGATCTTGACCTTTAACAATTTTAGCAGGATGTATCTCTACATCATATTCTTGAAGTGTGGTAACCCAATTTGCTCTCTTCTCTCCTACTTCTCGTTGGATTAATAATTGCCTTACTGCTGAGTAAGGTAATATTATTTTAGTATGTGTTTTTAGGAGAAAATGCATAAAATGCTTCAAAGCTTTAAATACAGCGTAAGATTTTTTTTCCACAGCTGAATAATTTAACTCAGCACCTTGAAGGTTAGAACTAAAAAACGAAATGGGTGCTTCAAATTTTTGATCATTTAGCGGTGTCAAAACTGTTGCGTGTGATGTATCAGAATGAAATGTGTATAATACAAATGGCTTAAGAAAATCAGGAGTTATTAAAGAGGGAGCTTCGATGATAGCCATTTTCATCAACTCAAAATAATTTCTCTCATATTTTCCCCATTTAAAAATTGAATTTTTCTTGATAATTGATTGCAAGGGTAAGATGACTTGTGAAAAATCAGGAACAAATATTTTTACAAAATTAATTTGTCCTAAAAATTATTGCACCATTTTTTTATTATGTGGTAGAGGGATGTTTTCGATTTCCTAAATCCTATCAGGGTCAATATGGATTCCTTTTTTTGAGACAATGAACCCTAATAATTTACCTTCTGATAAGGAGAAATGACATTTTTTAGGATTCAAGGAAATGCTGAATTTTCTACATCTTTCAAAAATGTGTTTTTGGTGATTAACATGATTGTTTCTATGCTTAGAGTAAATAGTAATTTCATCTAAGTATATAACAACTGAGCTATTGATTAGTCCTTTGAAAGCTATATCCATGGCATGTTGAAATGTAGCACTTGCATTAATCAACCCAAATAGCATTTTTTGGTATACGTATGTTCCCCACTTTCTCCTGAATGTTGTCTTTAATTTATCATCCAGATGTACCATAATCTAATTATATCCTGAAAACCCATCAATAAAATCCATCAATTCATATCCTGCAATTGACTGTAATATATGTTCCATTGTAGGCAAGGGAAAATTATCCTTTTGGAAACCTTTATTCAAATTTCTAAAGTCTTTGGAAATCCTAATGTCTCCATTCTTCTTTCTAACTGGGACCATATTTGACACCCATTTCGAATATCTAACAAGCAAAATAACTTTGTCTTTGAGCATTTTATTTAATTCCGATTTAATTTGACTTTCTATGTTTGGATGGATCTTTCTAAGTTTTTTATGAACAGGTTTGTCATCTGAGGTCATAGGTATAGTATGCTGAATTAAATAAGTATCATATGTTTTGAGATCTAAATAGTCCCATGCAAAGATATTTTTATATGTTTTCAGTAACTTAATGAATGAAATCCTTTCTTCAGGTTTTAAACCAAGACCCAGGTTGATGTTTTGAGGTTTTTCTGGTGTACCAAGATTAATCAATTCAAATTTTAGAGTAGAACTCTGGGTTTTCGAATTGGTAATATTTTTAAACCTATCTTTCAAATCATAGATATATTCCATTTTAACTACAGATTTGGGAATTGGATTAGTATTTTTTTTATCTTCAATCTGTAAGTCATGTTCAGTTCATCTACGATTTGACCTTCATAAGATCCATCTGATGTAAGAAATTCTACTATATCTGCATCATTGTTAAATAATCTCCAATTTGTTACGTTGTCAGGAATGGAAGGCCTGAAAATTAACTCAATTGGAAATATGTCTAGGCTAAATTCTTCGGATTGTATAAGCTTAGATGCTACATTAGCAAGTAAATCAGCACTTGCATTTTGTAATCTGGGAACTATAGAGATATTAAATGCAAAAAAATGGGATGTAAGGCTCTGAGCTAAAGTTTGATAGTGTTTCAAATGTCCAGAAATACAATGAATTGTATTTCTGACTTGTCTAACAATTATTTCAGAATCTCCATATACCTGCAAATATTTAACATTTAAACTAATAGCTTTGTACAAACCCTGTATCAATGCTTCATATTCAGCGGTATTATTCGTGCATTGGAATTCAAGTCTGCAAACTAGCATTTTTTTCTCTCCTTGTGGATTGATTAAAATGCAACGTGCTCCTACACCATCTTCTGATTTTGAACCATCAAAGTATAAAGTCCAAAACAAAGACTGTTTTGAAATTTTATTACTAAGATTAATACACTTAGAAGTTTCTATTTGGGAAAAGTTTTCAATTTGAGAAATAGCAGTATTTATTCAAAAAGGTGAAGTTTGAGCGTTGAATGATCCGAGAAATGATTTAGCTGAGTAATTTCCAATAATATTGTTAGTGAAAGCTACAAGTTCATTTGTTTCTTCAAGTTCAGTGACTGTATGTTTCATAAATTTCTCGCAATCAACTTTGATTTGATTTGGTTTACCATTATATGGTAACCATATGTGTGACCAATCGGTAGCAAAATATCCATGTAACTTTTCAGACCAATCCCTGCTTAAAATAAGACCATAAAATTTAGGGATGTCTGTGACCAAAATATTGATTACTTGCAGTACCTTTGGATTGGGTGATAATCTAATGGATATTGACATCATTTCTCCTATGACCTCTACTTTTTTTCTATCTAATTGAACTATATGTACAAAATATTTTTGAGGAGTGATGTTTAATTTAGTACACACCATTCTTGGCATAATGCTTGAAGAAGCTCCTGAATCAATAAGACAGTTATGAACATTTTTGTTGAAAATCTCGTAAGTCAAAACTAAAGGAGGAGTGTGAGAAATATATCTATCACCAATTAAAACAATATCATTGGGATTTATGTTGTTTGTAAATGACGGAGGTTTTCCCACATATTTATAAGCATGGGCTATAACTAGTGGTTGTATAGGATCTACAGGGATTGCCTTGAGTTCTCGAAATAAAATTTTCCATTGTTGTTTGAGTTTGGTCATTTCATGTAATGAAATATTTGCTTTGGTCTTTTTCATATCTTCAACTATATTGTATTCCACTCTATCCAAAATTATTAAAGTTTTGGAAGTTGTAATAGGATCTGGTGAAATAAGATCTGTCTGAACAGTTTTAGATTTTTTGACAATTGTTTTCTCCTTTGTGGGGAGAGATTTATGTTTTTGATTTGATATAGTTGAATCAGAAGAATATTTACTTCTTGTAGACATAGGCATAGCTTCTCTTTCTTATTCTGTAGGGAGAATGAAATCCTATAACCCATTCAGTTCAAATTCTTCCTCAAACTTTGGTTCTTGTTCAAATTGTGAGGGATCTTCAATATATTGATCAGATTCAGCATTTGAAATCACATTTGGAGGTTGAGATGTTGAAGAGGGATTTTTCTTAAATGGGCGATGTTAGGTCCCTATATCACTAGTATAGTCCCTTATTATTGTTAGTGTAAACCCGTTATTGTTATTATTGTACCCTTGTAACCCCCATTTTGTTATTATTGTGCCCTTAAATTATTATTGTTAGGTCGGCTAGGATTACATTATGGCCCCATGGACTCCTATATATAGAAAGAAGGTTTTGTAAATTGTATCATCCAAGAATTGTTCATTCATGTAATGTATTGGAGGTTTCCCCCTTGAAGTGGCTTATTTATAAGGGGGTTATATCTCTTTTCTTCTCTTTTTGGAGCTGGTTTCCCAACATTTGGTATCAGAGCTTTGGATTCTAGGGTTTCGCTGCTCCAAACAGGTCATCGTGGAATTTTCGATATAAATTTTTTTCTACTAAGTTTTAGAAGCTGAAATTTTTAGGGTGAGAAGCTGAAATCCCGAGGAAGATTGTCTAAAATTTTCAGAGCTTGTTTCACAATATTTTCGGATATATGATCTGTGGAAGTTAGGTCGTTTTTTAAGGCTCCTAAATAGGTCATCGTGGACTTTATGCTATAACTTTTTTTCTACTGACGTTCAGAATCTGAAATTTTTATGGTGCGAAGCTGCAACCCTAAGGAAACTCGTCAAAAACTTTCAGAGCTTGGTTCGCAATATTTTTTTAGATATGATCTGTGGAAGGTAGTGCTTTTTCAAGCTCCCGAATTTCATCTCAAAAATGTGATTGGGGGGAAATTTCAATAACTCTCTCTCTGAGCATCAGATTGGATTTCCGTAAAAATTGGTCGCAATTACATGGACTGCAGTTTCTTGGCTATCAATTTTAGAGGCGAAGGATGAAACAGTGACACGCGGCAAGTCATACAAGTTCGCTATACGGAACCAGTCCATAATTAGGTCATTGTGGGAGATTGGACATAACTTTGTCTTGGAGAATCCAAATCAAGTCAGACCTGTGGCATTCAAAAGAGAATTCAGAGGGATACTTCAGTGTTGAATTTAAAATATTGAAGAGCTACAATCACAGAGATAATACAATTTCAATATCGAGCTCCTCAAAAGCAAGTAAAAGGTGTGTATTTTTTTTCCAAATTTCATAAGTCTTGTTTGAAGAATCAAGTTAAATTGATTGCAAGGGCATATTGTAGAATATATATCAGTATTGGATTATAAAATGGCACCTAAAAAGAATTCAACACCCATTGAGACTTTGGAAAGCTCTACTATGACTCATGAATACGAAGAATGGCAACATGACATATCAAAATTACAAGAGCAAGTGCAACAAATTTTGCTCTCGCAAAGAGAAACAAAAAATGACATGGAAGTTTTGAAGAAAGGCGTGGAATCTAAGATATATGGCATTGAATCTAAGATTGATGGCATTGAGGCTGGCATGGAAACTAAGATCGATGAGAAAATAGAAAACATGAAGAATGTTCTAAAAGCAGACATGGAAGGTTTGACAAAGTTGATACAAGAAAGGTTTCCTAATGGTGAAAAGATAGTAGAAGAACCTCATGATGAGAACAAAATAAATGTTAACCATGATTTCATAAACTCTAATGTTGGCGGGAAGAACCACCATATTCCAAAGATGGATATGAGGAAGTTTGATGGAAAGGATCATGTAACATGGATACTACAGATGGAGCAATATTTTGATCTCCATAACTTGAAAAACACACAAAAGGTACGCATTGCAACTTTACATTTAGAAAAAAATACATTTGTATGGTGTCGATGGCATTGCTCTTGTAAAAAAATTGTCACTTGGTCAATTTTTACGGAGGAAATGATAGCACATTATGAGGATACAAAGAGAAACACCTTCTTTAGCCAATTGATAAATCTCAAACAAAAGGGTTTAGTGGGGCAGCACATTGAGGACTTCCAAAAATTTAACTGATATTCCGGAGGAACACAGGATTGATCTCTTCATTGGCACTCTAAAGGATAAAATCCAACATGAAGTTCATTTTTTGGAACCTCATTCATTGGAGAAGGCATTCAGGTTGGCAAGAAAAGTTGAATGTAAAATTATGGCGACAAGGAAGCCTACCACTCAATTCTATAAAGAAGGAAGTGTTGCTACGCCTAGATTTCCACAACCTACAAGGTTGACACCACAACAATTGGAAGAAAAAAAGAGCAAAAGGGCTTTGCTACAGTTGTGATAGAAAATACACTAAAGGTCATAAGTGTGCTGAGAAGAAATTATTTTACATAGATTGTGAAGAGGAATAAGAAAATGAACAAGAGGATATACACCAGGAACCAGCCCTAGAAGAGGAAGAAATGAATCCGACCATATCATGTAATGCACTGGCAGGAATTACCACTCCTCAAACTCTCAAGATACAAGGACAAATCAAGAGGAAAAAGGTAATAGTGTTGATTGATTCAGGTAGCACCCATAATTTTATTCATTGTAAGGTAGCCAAGGAATTAAATTGTTTCCTATACCCAGCACCAGAATGTCAAGTGATGGTTGCAAATGGAGGAACTATAAATTGCTCTGGAAAATGCCATAATATCAAGCTAACCATGGGGGAATATGTATTGACTAGTCCAATGCTTTCCATTCCTATGGGAGGTGCTGATGTTGTACTAGGAGTACAATGTTTACAATCTTTGGGGACGGTAGCTTTTAATTTTCAAGAACTTTTCTTGAAATTTTTTTCAGAAGGAAAGGAAGTCGAATTACGGGGTATTGAAGGGAAGCAGGGAAGGATAATAAGCTCTAATGTCATGACAAAGCTTCTAAAGAAAGAACAACGAGGCGTAATTGCACAATTATGCTCACTAGAAGTTCCGACATCAAAATCATCTATCTCTGCAGATCTCCAACAAGTCTTGGACAATCATTCCAAGGTGTTTGAAACTCCCAAAGGACTCCCACCTATTCGTGATCATGATCATGCTATTCATTTGATTCCAGGAAGTGTTCCTCCAAACATCACGCCTTATAGATATCCTTACTTCCAAAAGAGCGAAATTGAACATATGATTGCGGAAATGTTAGAGGCGGGTATAATTCAACCTAGTCAAAGTTCTTTCTCTTCTCCTGTAGTATTGGTACACAAGAAGGATGGATCATGGCGAATGTGTCCAGATTATAGGGAGCTCAATAAGCTCACCATTAAAGACAAATTTCCCATTCCTGTGATTGATGAATTATTGAATGAATTACATGGAGAAATTTATTTTACCAAGTTGGATCTTCGTTCAGGATATCATCAAATTAGAATGAAGACTGAAGATATTCCAAAAACAGCATTTCGAACTCATGAGGGTCATTATGAATTTTTGGTCATGCCTTTTGGTCTTACCAATGCACCTTCCACATTTCAAGGGTTGATGAATTCCATTTTCAAACCCTTCCTTAGAAAATTTGTGCTAGTATTTTTTGATGATATACTAATCTACAGCAGGTCTTGGAAGGATCATGTCGAACATGTTGACAGGGTGCTCAAACTATTGCAGGAGAAAAAATTATATGCAAAAACATCCAAATGTTTCTTTGGAGTACAAGAGGTGGAATATCTGGGTCATATTGTATCTCACGAGGGTGTTAAAGTAGACCCTAACAAAATTAAAGCCATTAAGGAATGGAAAGTCCCCACAACCATAAAGAAGTTGCAAGGATTTCTCGGGTTAACGGGGTATTATCGCAAGTTTTTTAAGAATTATGGGAGAATAGCAGCACCTCTAACAACATTGTTGAAGAAAGATGCATTTTCATGGACTCCTGAAGCAACTAAGGCCTTTGAACATCTTAAAGAGGCAATGTGCCTAGCACCGGTCTTAGCTACGCCAGACTTCACAAAAACCTTTATTGTGGAATGTGATGCCTCAGGAAATGGAATTGGTGCAGTTTTAATGTAGGAAGGAAGACCCATTGCTTTTGAAAATCGTCCAATCAAAGGAAAGTATTTACAGAAACCTATTTATGAGAAGGAAATGTTAGCAATACTGCATGCACTAAAGAAATGACGAACTTACCTAATGGGAAGACACTTCAACGTAAAAACTGATCATGATAGTCTTAAACACTTTTTTGGAACAAAGACTATCTTCAGAAGAGCAGCAAAAATGGGTCACAAAGATGTTGGGTTATGACTTTGAAATAATCTACAAAAAAGGAAAGCTTAATGTTGTTGCAGATGCACTCTCAAGAAAGAATGAAGAGGTGGAAGCATTGCTTTGTGCCATTTCTATTATCCAACCAGATTGGATAATAGAAGCAAGAGATGAATGGAAGAAGGACAAAGATGTATGGACACTCATTCAAAAGTTGCAGCAAGATCCTAGTACATCTGATACATTTAGTTGGAAAAATGATTCCTTATGGTACAAAGATCGCTTATATATTTGTAAAAATTCCCAACTAAAACAAAAGATTTTTCTAGAATTGCACACTTCTCCTTTAGGAGGACACTCAGGATTTTTAAAAACTTACCACATGGTGAAGAAAGAATTTTTTTGGGATGGCCTTAAATCTGATATTCAAAAGTTTGTGAAAAAATGTTTGGTTTGCCAGCAGAATAAAGTTGAGACAATTAAGACCCCAAGACTTCTACAACCTTTATCCATTCCAAGTCAACGTTGGGAGGAGATTTCAATGGATTTTATCCCAAGTTTACCTAAGTCCGAAGGAAAGAATGTCATCATGGTGGTAGTTGATAGACTTACCAAGTATGCACACTTTTGTGCATTATCTCATCCATTTAAAGCAAGTACGGTTGCTACTACATTTATGGACAGAATTCAAAAGCTACATGGAAGCCCAAGGGTTATTGTGAGCGACAGAGATCCCATTTTTACTGGAAATTTTTGGACGGAGTTATTTTATTGTTGGGTACTCAATTAGCTCATAGCTCATCTTATCATCCTCAATCTGATGGTCAAACTGAGATAGTAAATAAATGTTTGGAAGGATATCTTCGTTGTTTTGTGTCTGATAAACAAACACAATGGGTCAAGTGGTTACCTCTTGCTGAATGGTGGTATAACAATTCCTTCCATACTGCAGCAAAAATGACCCCTTTTATGGCACTTTATGGATATCATCCACCATCCATCACATCATCTTTAAGGGAAAATTCGAAGGTTCAAGCAGTGGAAGATCACATCGAGCATCAACAAGAAGTTCTCCAACTCTTAAAGGATAACCTGAATTTGGCACAAAATCGAATGAAACAACAGGCAGATCAACATCGCAGCGAGAGAAGTTTTGATGTAGGAGACTGGGTAATTTTACGGCTACAACCATACAAACAAATGTCCCTCAAGCAAGCTAAGAAGGATAATAAATTATCGCCAAAGTACTATGGTCCTTACAAGGTGTTGCAAAATATTGGTACTATGGCATACAAATTGGAGCTTCCTGCTTCTTCGCGAGTACATCCAGTTTTCCATGCTTCATGCTTAAAGAAGGTTATAGGTGAAAATCTTCGAGTTCAAAAAATATTTCCAGAACTTGATGAGGAAGGAAAAATCATATTGGAACCTAAAGCGGTCATGGAAACAAGAACTCGACAGCTACGGAATCGATCAATTTCAGAGTATCTCATCAAGTGGAAGAACTTAACCACTGAATATTATACATGGGAGGATGAGAATTTTATACAGAAGCACCCAGAGCTACTCAACCGTTGAGGACAACACTTTTTTTTAAGGAGAGGGGCATGTTAGGTCCCTATATCACTAGCATAGTCCCTTATTATTGTTAGTGTAAACCCATTATTGTTATTATTGTACCCTTGTAACCCCCATTTTGTTATTATTGTGCCCTTAAATTATTATTGTTAGGTCGGCTAGGATTATATTATGGCCCCATGGACTCCTATGTATATAAAGGAGGTTTTTTAAATTGTATCATCCAATAATTGTTCATTCATATAATGTATTGGCGTTTTCCCCCTCGAAGTGGATTATTTCTAAGGCATTTATATCTCTTTTCTTCTCTTTTTGGAGTTGGTTTCCCAACAGGCAATATGATTTCTTAGGTACTGATGATTCAGAAACTTGTTTCTTTATATCAATCATGTCATTTGACATAGTCTTTAACACTTTTTGAAGACCTTCAAGATCAAATGGATGTTTCTAGACTTTCTTTTTGGAATCTTGACTAAATGTCACTTTCTTTGATTTCCCGTCTTCTATCTCTGATCCTTTTTCTAATGTTAAGATTCTTTTCTCTACAGCAAGAGCTTCTTTCATGTTTTCTAAAAGGGTAGCTTTACCAGCTCTATCTACAAAAATAACTATATTAGAAGGTAAAGAAGAAATATACCATTCTATTTGTACATTAACAGTAGGCTTGGAAGTGGTTGGGATTTTGTTTAAAAAATTGTTAAATCTGGAGTTGAAATCTTTGATCCTTTCACCTGATTTTTTTTTTAGATTGGAAAGAGCATTGATTAAAGATGCAACAGTTCTATCATCTCCAAATTTTGCGAGAAAAAGTTGTTCAAAATTTTCCCAATCGGCAATAGATCTTGCTGGAAGTGAAAAGTACCAGGATCGTGCAGATCCTTGTAAAGTATAAGGAAACAATCTGACTACAATGTCGTCATGAGCAACTCCATTAAGATTCATGGCTAACATAAAATTATTGATATGTTCTTCAGTGGGAAGACCATCATCTGGATTATATTTAGGTAGCCATTTTTTTGGATGATCTATAAGAGGATTTGGATTTGCAATCAATACAGCATGAGGATTTTTCCAAGTTCAATTGGCCATAATTGTATTTGAAGTTTGTGAAGATATAGAAGAAGATCCAGAAGTAGGGGGATAGATGTAGAACTTACAACTGGAACAGTACTACTTGTGATAGTATTGATTGTTTGAGTAGAGGAAATAGAAGAATAAGAAGATATAGATTGAGTAAGAGGATGCAAAGAAGGAACTGAAGGAAAATTTGGTGTGACTTCACTCATATCTGACCTAGATCTGGATATGGAAACTTTTTTGCGATGTGATTCTATTTAAAACTCAAAAGAAGGAATTCCAAGTTTTTCACTTTTGGATCAGGTTAATATACCAGTTTCTTTAAATAGGGAAGTGACACTTTCTTCATAAGCTTCAATATTAACGGGATTTTTAGTATAAATAGATATTCCTTCTAATTTCTGAATTAAAGACTGAACTTCAGGAGACTCGGGAGTAAATTCTGAAGTAGATGACTGTTGAGATATTTCAGGAGATGTGGGGAAAGTTTCTACAATTTCTGATTTCTAAGTTGGTGATTTAGAGTTTGATCGGGAATTTGTAGGATGCTTTTGGGGAGATCGACTCTTATGAGGGCTTCTAGTTTGAGGTTTATATTTATATGTCATTCATAGATAGGCCCTCCTTCTAGCGCCAAAAATGTTGAGGCCTCAGAAATATGTGGCAACAACAAGGGGGATAACCACCCGGTCCTGACCTTAAAGCAGTTCCTTTTCTGTTTGGGATAGTGGCTCCAACTGGGTGTAATGGGAATAGTTTCCCAAATTTGGATTTTGTATTATTGTTGGGTTTCTCTCAAATGATTTGCATGAAGAATCACTAAAAACTAAAACAAATTTATTCTAAAATGCAAAACTTTGAATTAATTCTAATCTAGTCTAACCCGGGATAATGCTAATTGTATGCGATCTAGAATGATATCTATTAAGTCTGTGATGATTTAGGTCAATCACAGACTTGATAGAATTAATACTTTTGAAAGATAATTCTTTTGAAAAAATAGTTAATCAAAAGAAGGTGTTAAACATATCACATATATTCTGATGATCAAATTTAAAACAAATCAATTTCTATGCTTATATCGTACAATAGTGCAACTGATATTTCAAACAAAAATAATTGATTTCATACATAATTCATGAAATCTAGATTCATCACTAATATTTAAAATAGAATTTAGCATACATGATAATAGTACTGAATGTGTGTTGTGCTATTAATCTGATCAGTGATAAGAGGCCACAATTAACTCTTCTATCAATAAGTCATTCAGAGAATACAAAAGTGCATCAACAGTGATAAAAAAAATGATATATAATTGAAAAGACTGTGTTCCATAATTTTATCAAGGCATCCAGAAACTTACAATAAAGCATCCTTTGTAAATTTTCTTAATAAAAATTCTTGACCCTTCTCTAAATGCATGAGAAGGGTTTCAATACTACATTAACTACTTACAAAAATAGATTATACAAAATATCTTATGAGTTAGTTTCAAACAACCTTCCTGATTCCTAGTATCTATTTGCTAAAATTGAAATTATTAAAAACAAACTAACTCATGATCATGCCCAATGATAGGTTACTGCCAGCTCTAATTTTCTGCTCATAAATATTGGACATTTTTTGAACTTGTGGTGGCTTCCCGAACTGTGTCTTCATCTGTCCAGTAAATATAGCATCAAGTAAAAGTGGCTACATTTTCTGTATAGAATCTAGAGAACAATTCAATGTAATTATTTGACTATGAGGCTTAACCAGTAACTGCCAGTATGCTTCCCAATCAGTCTTTCTCAATAGTGAAGTGCTTCTTCTTTGAGTTAACTCGTATTTTTCCAAATTTTCTCTAAATTTCTGAGATCATGAATCAATTTGTGATTTCCTTCTTTAATAAAACCAGAGGTATGGGCAACATGTGGTTAATCATCTTGACCATACTCTTTGATATACCTTCCTCTCTAGCTATGGCCAATTCTACATGTTTTATCTGTGCATCCTAGTCAGTAAAGAAAATATCTTTAAAATTTTATTTGATCTTTGGGAGACTTGGTTTTCTCCCTTCCTCTGAATCCTGCCATTCAATATAATTATAAATTTTGGTATTAATTTCATTAAACTCAATTCTCTGGTTAATGACTGTATTTTTCAATTGTTCACTAATTTCCAAGTGTGGAATTATGACTGACATTTGTAAGACAAACAAGTTTTGTTGTTTTGAGAGTAAGGCATTTAATGCCAATGCTTCTTTTATGAATTCCTTTGCAGTAGGAATACCTTCATATTTTGTAAGATCTTCTCTCAATTCTTTAATCAGCATGTCTTTACTGGATAAGTCATTTTCATGACTTATCTTAAGCACTTCCATAACTTGATGAAATTTGAAGAGTTGCTGCTTGACCTTTTGATTTAGACTTTTCCTTTCTTCATCTAGTTGTTGTTGTAGCTACATGATTTTCTCATCCTTTTCTTGAACCAAAATTGATACTTCAGACGCCTTATCCATTTCTGTAGTAGTATATGCTCCATCAAATT
Organism: Pinus albicaulis; assembly: GCA_034641835.2. Taxonomy (NCBI): domain Eukaryota; kingdom Viridiplantae; phylum Streptophyta; class Pinopsida; order Pinales; family Pinaceae; genus Pinus; species Pinus albicaulis. Next base: position 879,985,862 of record CM076570.1, read on the forward strand.
GTGACAGTCGAGTTAGATTTTCAATTGGGTTTGAAGGAGTGTCTTTCCATACAACTTCCATAACTTCATTTCCTCGGGGTGTTTCAATCCTTCTTCTTTTTCTTTGTTTCCTTACTACAGCTTTCTGAAGAGGGTTTTGGAATACATCCAATGGAGGGATATCAGTTACCTTCAGAACAATCTCATCAGTAGGAAAGGCAGGAATGACTTTTGCATCTTTAGAGGTTATCCTAGGACTTTCAGTGATTTTTTTTGCTGAAACTATCTGACCCTAGGGAGTCTCAAATTTTGTATTTTTCTGCGTAGACGATACCTCTAGGGTATTTATCAATGTATTTCTAATTGAAGTCCATAATTTATCTAGTTCACCTTGATTCTTTAAATCTGATTCTTATGTTCAGATTTCTTCACTTGCTTCAGTCATATAACTACTAATCAAGACATTTTGAGGGATACGTTTGAGTCTTTGTTCTATGTACTCATTGAATCTATGTAATTCCTCTCGATTTAGATTTAATTTGACAAAATTTTGGACTTCTTCAAAGGTTCCAACAGATTGAAAAATGTCTTCAAATTTATCATCGGTGTGTATGATAGGTTTGATTTTGACTGACTGAGTAAATTTGCTAGCAATATTTTATGGATTGAATTACCTTGAGGGTAAAACAAGGAGCTTCAAAAGCTCAATCTTCTTATATTATTTCAATGCATGATTCAAAATTTTTGAGGGTGAATGTACCACATTTAATTGTAAAACTTGGCCATAAAGATTTTTTACTATCTTTCAAAGATTTAGTGAGTCCATTACCATCAGTTTGGTAAGCGACTTCTCTCACCATTAATTTATCAAAAACATACAAAGGAAGAACATGTGGAGGAGCAGAGCTTCCAAATACTATGATGTATGAAAATGATTCTTCAATAAAACATCTCCCTATCATAAGGTCTGAAATGGCTTCCTTAGTGAACCTAGCGCTCACTCTGTCAAACATTAATTGATGTAATGGTAATACAACTCCATAACATAGTCTGTGGAAATGTGGTGCATAATTATGTTTCCATATCTCTTTATGACTCAACTGAATAGGGGTAGGATCCTCAAGAGTCCATTTCGAACCTGTAACTGGAAAACTAGTATAAAAATAGATAGCATCAAAAACACATGCACTCATGAAAAATTGGGGGACGGGTCTGGAGGAAGAAGCTCTTGTCTGGAAATATTCATTAATATCTTTAGTTATATTTTTAGAAAGAATGGTTGCCCAATTCATGATGTGGTAATTAACATAGGATTCAATTAGGGGAAGCCAATTTATAGAGAAGTTGGTATTATCAGGGAGACCATATCATCTCCATAGCATCGCTGCTACAAAATTGTAGGGATTTTCAAGTGAAGCGATAGGATACATACCTGATTTCTCATGTTTAAACTTGTTATCTAGTTTCCTCCAACCTTGAATTGTCTTGAAAGGGTTCTCATTGATCTTCGCAAATTTCTCAACAAATCTATTACCATAGATATCTTGTTGGTCGGGTAGCTTGTATATGTCTTTCAAATCTTCAGCTCTAAAAGAACCTAAGACCTCATTCTTGGCAGTTCTTAATTGTCTATCCTTAATTGTTGAAATTTCAAGCACCCACCTAAACATGTCAGTATATGGTAAAAGAGTGGCCTTTGCTGCTAACATATGAGGGAAGGAGCATGGAATATCTTTAAACTGTAAATTTGAGGGTGTTGCATCATCAGCAGTTGCCTTGATCTCCACTACTTCAGGTTCTTCATCTTCAAGAATAGTATACATAACTTTCCACTTTGTAGTAGCTCCATCTGTAGTGAAAATAGTATCTGAGATTATAGGCAACAATTCTGTGTATTCCAATTCTGCAATAGTCTGTTTGCTGTGCTTCTGCATTACTTTGCCGATGGACATATCTTGAAGGAAAATCCCTATTAAATATAGAGTAATGATCAAATGATGGAAGATATATTGAAATGACCAATTTTTAAAGAAAATATCTGGGAAACACTATATAATTAATTAATCGCAACGAAACAATAATTGTTTGCATTAGGATGATAAAACACACTTAATCGTTTCTGACATGATTTATTTTCCCTTAAGAAACATTTATTAAACCTATCAAATCAGTCGCATCACGCCTTTTGAAACTATCTTTATGAAGCACATTACTTTTTTGTTTATGCGATAATATCGCGAAATTGCAAAATCACAGTATCGGAATATTGCAAAATCGCAGTATCGAAATATTGCAAAATCGCAGTTTCGCAATATCAGAACTTTGGTAAAATATAATTAAAGTTCTAAACAATTATTTGCGATGTGTGATTTATGCTATCATTTGCGAAACTCAGATCGTTGATCACAAAATCAACATTTTTTTTTTTGTTACTTAACTTTCAATGAGAACAAATTATGTGGGATGCGATTTGCGATAAGGTAATCTCAAGGATGTTTTATTAATTTCTTTTTTTTTTATGTTTCTATTTAATAAAGCAATAATGTTTTTGGAGTTTTATTTTTTTATCTAAAATGAAAAATAAATTTTTAAGCAAGGTCCCTATTTCTATTTATCAAAGGTCTAGGTTATTTTGAAAAAACAATTGGGGGGGGGGGAGTTGTTGCATAGCACAACATAATCCAATTCCCCTACTTGGTTCGCTTGAATTAAAGTTGCATATACATCTTGAAAATCACTATCTAAAGCATATTTTTCAACATAGCTCTCATGAAAAAATAGAATTATGCTTAATATTAGTAACAACACTAACAATAGGCCTAGAGAGCTTATCAATAACTTTTTTGTAGATACCTTTTTTATACCTTATCGTCAAGTGGAATTGTTGAAGAAAAACCATCCATCGGAAGTGCCTTGATTGCTCAACTTTGTTTGCAATTGAAAACATTTCAATGGTTGATGATCAATGTGAATGATTGTTTCCTTACCCATCAAGTAGCATTTCAACTTTTTCACACTTTACACCAATGCATACAACTCCTTATCATATGTAGGATAGCTAATCACAACACCATTAAAAGTTTATGAATGAAAACAGATATGCTTACCATGTTGCATGAGGACCACACCCATGGCATAATCACTAGCATCACTCTCAATCTCAAATGACTGTCTCAAGTATGCAAGTACAAGTACAGGGGCTGAAATTATCTTTTATTTCAATGCATCAAATTCATTTTGTTGTTTACCTCCCCACTGGAAGACCTGCTTCAGACTTATCAATGCATGCAATGGAGCTGCCATAGAAGAGAAGTTCGCAATAAACTTCCTCCAATATTGGGATGCTCCCAGAAAGCTTCTTACCTTCGTAACTATTTTGGGCTTTGGAAAATTCAAAATGGCATCCACCTTGGAGGGATATATTTTCAATTCACCTCATCCAACAATGTGACCCAAATACACTAAATAAGTTTTTCCAAACTCACACTTTGGCATCTTTAAAAGCAATTGTTCTTTCCTCTAGATATCAAGTAATGTTTTTACATGCATGACATGTTCTTCACGATATTTACTAAAAATCAATATGTCATCTAAGTATATTATGACAAACTCATCTAGAAAAGGCCTCAATAAATCATTCATCACATGCACAAAGGTATCTGGAGCTTTGCAAAGACCAACAGTCATAATAAGGCATTAAAATAAACCTTGCTTTGTTTTTAATGATGTCTTCCATATGTCACCTTCAACAATTCTAATTTGATGATAGCTACTCCTTAAGTCCAACTTAGAAAAATACTTTGCATTGTTTTTTTGATCAAGTAAATAGTGAAATATATGCTTAAGTGGGTAATAGTTTTTTACTGTAATTTTGTTCAATGCATGAAATTCCACACACATCTTCCATGTTCCATCCTTCTTTGGCACCAAAACAATAGGTGGCCTGCATGGTGAACTACTTCGTCTAATGATCCCTTTATCCAACAACTCTTGAATTTGATTTTTAATTTATGCACTTTCCGTCACTGACATCATGTACATGCCAATGTTAGGAACAGCACAATATTTCTGCATTTGTATTTCATGTTGGATTCCCCTCTTGGAGGAAAATCCTTTTGGCTCCTGAAAAATCTCATCATATTGGTTCAAAAATTCTTCCAAATGATATTTAATCTTGAATCACAACCTTGAAAATCTTCATTTTCAACATAATTCTATTTCTTGACCATTAGAAGCACAAAATTCTTACTACAGTTAATGAGTCTCTCATTTGTCTAGCATTTACAAGTGAAATATTTAGTTTATGTCGATGTGCTCGAACAATTTACTCTATGCCATCTTTGAACAAGTGATGCTTTTTTTCATGGTGATGGAAAATAGCTTTTTTATCATAAAAATGTGGGGTTCCCAACACAATTCTAGAAATATCAAGTGGTACTACATCAACTTCAACTCCATCAAGAAATTTTGTTGTAATTGAAAATTTAAAGATACATTTCCTCATAGCTTGTAAGTTTTAATTCTTGCATATCCAACCCAAAGGGTATGATCTTGGATGAAGAATGGTCTCTAAATTTATTTTCTTCACTAAGTCTTCGGAAATTAAATTTTCTTATGAACCACTATCAAAAAGTATATCAATTTTGGTGTTCTTTGAAATAACCTGAATATGGAAAAGTTGAATTCAAGTTTTCTCATCTTGAGTATCATTAGGACATCCTAAAGAGATAGTGTTTTTTATGACCTTACCTTTCATTCCCATTGTTGTGATCTTTGTTTCATCTCCCGAATCGGAGCATAAGTCATGTTGTGTAGTTGCAACTATATTTTTATTCCCTTTGTTTTTAAACTTATTTGGTTTCATCTCAGAATGAAGCTTCCAACAATGAGCTTCATCATGACCCTATTTGGAACAATTTTTGCATGTTATTTTTTCTCCTTGATTTTTGACACATGCATTCTTCTTTCCCTTCCCTTTGAACTTGTTCTTACCATTTTCTCTACTTGTGAATGGCTTCTTGCTACCATCTTGTTGAATTTGTTTCCCTCTTGCTTCAAATGAGTTCCTTTGACACAAACTTCATCTAAAATTGTAGGATTAAACACAAGGATAGTGTGTCATAAATAACTATGTAAACCCCCAATATATTTCAACAAAGTGTCTTGTGAATTCAAATATACACCTAATATCAAGAATATTCTTCTAAATTCTTGAATGTAGCTTTGCACACTTTGACCCTTTAGCTGTCTAAAAAATTTTCTAATCCATAATTGCCTTTTTCATATAACCTAATGGATAAAATTTTCTTCCAAGTGTAGCAATAAAATATATACAAGAGGTTGAGACCTTACCATATTTTTTCATATCCTCTTGAGTTTTGGCTTCTCACCAAATCAAAGCAGCACTTTCTAACCTCAATGAAGCCAACTGAATCTTTGTCTCATCATATTTGATTATTTGGATCCTACAATAAACTTCAAGTTGACGAACCCAATTGTCAAGTCTCTCAACATTCACTTCACCATTATACATAGGCAACTCAAATTTTATTTCAAGATTTAATAAGGAAGATTTACCATGAACCCTTGGGGTATGTGGAGTTGTTTGAGTAACAGTGGTTGTCGAAGAGGAAGAATATGAGGGTGAGAATGGAGGTGAAGATGATGGTGGAGAAGAGGGTGGTTTGTCACAATTTCCCTTTGAAGGCTTATCATCATATCGTCCTTTTCCTCCAAAATAACCCTCTCCTTTTGAAGGCTTAGAACTTTCACCCTGAAATCTTGAATTCCTCTCTTCATAGAGAACCTTGACCATTTCAGTCATGTCAAAGAAATATTTTCTAAAAGTATTTTCAACATCTGACATTTTATCAGTTCCTCCTTCAAGAGAGATTCTTGCTAAAGCATCAACTACAATTTGAGGAAGGATTTGTGGTGGATCTTGAGGAAAACTTGCTCTTATTATCCTTGACCTAACTTGAGGAATTGAAACCACAAGCTTTCCTTCTCCTCTCTTAAGCTTCAACCTTGTAAGCATAACATACACTTGCAAACAATTAAATCCTCACAGCAACAAAGAAAACCTAAGCTCTGACACTAAACTTGATATATATGAGATCTTAATCAAATTTTGTGTGAGGGTTTCCAAATTACAAGTGTTTAAAATGGGTTCTTGAGAACTTTTATGTTAAATTGTAAATACATAAATCATGTGAATAAACTCTGAAAGATATAGAAACAACAAAAAAAAATCACCATAATAATAACCACAAAACAATAGATGATGAAGGAGTTCACCCCTCTTCGGATACGTCTCCTTGGTCCAGCTTCCAATGGCTTGGACCTCTTTCATTATGCTCAAAATAATGATTAAATGGATTTACAGTGCTCAAATGGCTTCATAACCTATTCCATCAGTTCCAGAATGCCAAAAAAATATTTTCTAACCTCTTTTTAATCCCAAATTTGTCAAAAATTGGAGAATCTATGAGCCACCCTAGTTTTCTTTCTAACCGTTCCACAATTTCCCCAAAATCCGGACCGGTCCTACAATTTAGCCCTATTTTCGGATAAAAAAGCGACAATTTCCCAAAATTTCAAGTGAAATTTTCAGACAATTAATTTTCCAAATGACGCCTTAAGTATGAAAAACTAAATATAAAATTTTGGCACGTTTTACAGTTTTTTTATTTAAAATGCATCGGACGGTTAACTAAGTGTCGACGGTTTGAACCTCAATGCTCACATGGCCTAGTTAGGGGGCTAATGGTTTGTGCAGGTGGCTAAACTCCACATTCCGGCATTATTCAAAGCAAGAGGTTTCCATGACATGGTCTCATGACGAGTTTACGATGTGGTTTGGGGTGGTGGTTAGTCTCTGTGCCCTCGGTTCTTGGTCATAGGTCATATTACAATACATATGGGGGGGGTCAGGGCTAAGCCCTGGCTCTCTTACCCCAACTCTACCACATTAACACTTTAACATATGTTTTCAATAAATATGTTAATAAGGAACATGTGTGGTATGGTGGTAAATGCTTGCATTGTTAACTCGGAGGTCGTGGGTTCGACTCCCACCTACTCTTCTCGGACCATGACCATAATTTTGGTGGCCCCCAGGCTGCCACATGGCAGCTTGTGGTTGGAAACCTATGAACCGATCAAAACTCTGCAAACTCAACCCAATACGATGAAGCCATGTGTCGAAACATCATTAGCTAGAGAAAAAAAACTTTGACCAATCAACCTATCAACTGGGCATACCCAGTCAGTAGTATGGACTAATGACTCGACTGTCATGCATTTTTTTCAAAAAAAAATGCTTGTGTGAAAAAATGGACACAACACATTTTTGGGAGAATACGGTGTTGGTTTTCCGCAAAATAAGTTGTGCCAGATTCAAAACAACGATATCTACGTAGTCATTTAGGTTTCACGCCATTCTGATAAATTTCACTTTTTAGCATAATTTTGAGCACTTGATCAGTAGTGTTGTAGGTTCCTTATTCTGTATACTTGTCATTAACTCTACCAATCCACCTGCATGTTCACAACATTATACATCATCATGTGGACTATTTAATCTAACTGTGTTACAGATTCATGAAAATGGGCTCCTCACTCTGGTCTTGGTTTCCGACCTCACTAGCTTAACATCTTTCATTCTAGTATAGCTAAGTGAATCAGGTCGAAAGGCATGAAAAGGCACTTAATGCACATAGTGTTTGAATCAAGTAAACACTATTATCATTATTTTCTTTTAATAAATCATTGTCCTTTACAACATTATTTTTAGATTTTAGGTTATTGCAATGTTTATCTCTTACTTTTCAGTTCTCCCAAGTGACAAGGCTTTGTATACTACTAAAGGGCTTAATTAAGACCTCATAAGTTCAAATGGTTCAAATGACAGGTCTTTGTGTTAGGCATAGGATTGGATATCTATGTTGTAACTCAAAAATTAAATAGACAAGCAAATAAAGTAGCATGTATAATTTATGTTAATATCTAGCTACTTAAGAGGGCATTACTTCACTATTTTTTCTATCATCACCTTCTGAACTGGTTGAAAATGTATGAATTAGTTGAAAATGTGTGTTTGTATTCAGTTTAAGGATGTTCATTTAATTTACATTTTTTTATTTGGGGTACTAATTAAACATGTGTGTTTTCATTTGAATTACAAATTGTTGATCTGATAACATGTAGTATATTAATTATTGCATAATTCTAGTCTGATAGACAACTAGTTATGGAGCCTATGGCATAAGGGGATAAAGATAACTATTTACAAATATTTAAACATCTTTCATTTTTTTTGGTTTTCAGTATTTAAATGATGCAAAAACATAGGGAACCAAGTATTTTTGTACATCGAAAAAATGGTTTGTTTATTTTTTTAGCGTATTTCAATGATTCACAAATATAAGGAACCAAGGAGTTTTGTACATGAAAATAATTGTTTTTTTTTTTTACTCGATTTGTAGGATATTTCAATCATACAAATGACAGGGAAAACAACAGTTATGTACATGAAAACATAGTTTTTTCTAGCTTGCATCATATATCAATGATGCACAAAGATAGGGAACCAAAGAGTTTTGTAAATGAAAAAATTAGTTATTTATTTATTTAGTTTTGTTCCAGTTTGCAACATATTCCATTGATACAAACAGGGAACCCAGGAATATTTTGTATGAAAAGTAAAATAATCACATACATGTACATGAAAAATAAGAACACACATGTTAGTTGAAGAGGAGTCATCTTCCAGTTGAGGAGGAGGAGGAAACTTCCAAATAAGGATGGATATTGAGGTACACAAGATCACCATATAATTCAAGGCCTTCCACATGGAGTATTGGTTATATTTTCATATCTATTGATATTTTTATCCATAGATCTAATTATCATATTAATTCATAGCTAAGGGATCATAGTGAAAAACTTGTCACCAGCGACAACCAGATTGGGTGAATCTAATGTGAATTGGAAATTTAGTGATTAGCAGCCAACACCTCTTGATTATTTTTTTAGCAATGTTTCTTCTGAGATATGAACCTAGGAGAACCAGTTTGAATTGAACCAAGGAAACAATAGATTCACAGCAGAAGTGTATGAGCAAGAATGGATAGGGGACGTTCATCCTACTAGCTGAGTGAAATTTCATGATGTTTTAATACATTATTTTACATCTTAAGATGTTTGCATTCCATCTCACTAATTTCATAGAGGATGTGTGTAGAAAAGGGATCAAGGGAGTGGATCATGGCGACACTCATGGGAAGCCACGTGTAACAAAGGGCTCCCCACTTGCAACAGAGGATGTGCAGGTTCATGGTTTAAGTAAACTTTTCAAACTTTGGTTAAAAATACTTTTCCCATCTCTCAAAACTTTCCTATGCATAAAATGCCTAAAATAGCATCGAGTTACATGACATCCGCAATAAGAGTTCGAATTCTAAAATTTGGTTAAAATTTAGGTGAACAGAAATTGCCAATTGAAACTTTTGTTAAACACGAAAAATTGAGGGAAAAATATTAAGTCAAAGCATGATTAATAGTTCATAAATGATCAATTAATCTCTATAGTCCTATTGAAACAAAAGACTAATAATTAGTGTTCCCTACAAATAAATAGAACAACCAAACTACGTAGCTATCAAATTTCCTCCCAAAAATATAAATTTAATCTAATTAATCTAAATATCATTTCTCTAAATTATTGAAATTGATTAATCCTAAAATATTGTAATATACATATATAGAAAAACAAAATAAATAATAAATAAATAAAATATTATGACCATTTCACATTATTGATAAATTTAAATTATCGATGGCTACAGCTTCTCTAAGATAATTTTGTATGATAATATATAGAGTAATTTTTACATTTTGTGGATGTAGTTTGTTATATTATTTTCATGTTCTATTTCTTAGCATCTATATTCGAATAGATATCTTCTTATTTCCATGTCTAACCATTATGTATTTTTTGTTATTTTTATTTTTTCTAATGTAACTTTGAGGTCATGGAATTTTTTTTTATGGATGCCTCCTTTTATCATTTAAAAAAAGTGCATATATGACTAGTGAAATCAATATACTAACTAAAAAAGCAAGATATGTGATCATAGGAATATTCACCCAAGGAGTAATGATTCAACATTTGTGTAAGAACAATCTACACATACATTCCACCTAACATGTTGTTTATTCTCGTTATGGTATTTCTCCAAAATAACATAAAGAGATATAGATATGTTCGAGACAACTTAGAAAAATCTCTAATAGTCAAATTCCAAGCATTTTCATGTAATGTTTGCAGTGACTACTTACATGTAAATATCCATTAGATATTATTCATAGAAAAAATTTACTTTGATAGGGCATATGTTTTAATTATGGCGATATAAAAATATTAAACACCCACTACGTACATTATAAATTTATTTTCCACAACCTCCTACATAAATCTTTAAAATACATTATATTGAAAATTTTATTAAATTTTATCCAAGGAAAAATATTATTTAAACTTTAACTTAAACATTTCAAAAGTAGCTGCATATATTTAAATGATGCATTACCCTTTAATGTAAGGACTTCCAAATTAATAGCATAAATTTAAAGGGAGTTAGGGATAAGCAAACTCAATATTTTGAGTTTCATTAAGTATAATTTATCATTGAGTTGTAACTTAATTATCATGAAGAATTTTTAATGCTCTCAAAACTTGATAAAAATATAGCACAGTGCAATGATGTCTATATTAAATTTAAAAGGATTTCTCAACGTTCCATGTTGATGGTGGCCCCAAATCCATATTAGTTTTCAAAATAAATCCCCTTACATTGGTGGACAAAATTTGTGTCTAAAAGTGTGACTAAGTGTTTGAGTTCATTTGAAATAAATGAATGGTATATATTCTCTAATTTGCTTGTTAACAGTCAATGAATTTTTATTCGAGAGTTTGTTATTTTTGGGTAAAGTAATTTTACTTGAAAATTTCTTTTTTTTTCAATCTATATGTTATTAAGTTTCTACCACAAATTAATTTTAAGTTTTTTTCAAATTTCTTATTTCTCTTCCAATCTATATATTATTAGGTCTTTACCACAAAGTAATTTTAAGTTTTCTTCTTAAATTAATATTGTGTTTCTATATTCTTATGTTTTTAATAATACATTAATTTCATTAAGGTATAGTCACTTTTCCTCAATAAAATAGATTAGTGTCTCTTCAATCATATTGTTTCCCTTCAATTTTTATAGTGTTAGGTTTTCATCATTCTTTTTTCAAAGTAGATTAATTTCTTTTAGTTTATTTTTTCTTCAATCTATGCATTATTTTTTTTTAAATTAGTTCCAAATAAATCAGATGTTTTCTTCAAGAGATTATTTTTTTCATATCAATAAGTTACTCCTCAATAAATTGATTTCCTTAAGTTATCTTGAGGCTCCATCTGTTTTTATATTAATACATTTTCTACAACAAAATAATTTCATTTGGAGTAGTTTCTTTTTCCTCCCAGTGTCTCTCAAATTATTTAGTGTCTTCCAATCTCTATATTATTAGGTGTTTTCAATTAACTTCTCTTCAATAGTTCAATTTCTCTTAAAAAAAATCACTACACATTAATACTTAAATATTCAACATTTAAAATAATTTATTAAATATTTAAAATAACTGACGTACTCATGAAAGGTTTTGGTGCTACTCTCTAAGAATGATGAATGATTTTCCACACATCTCTTTGTAAATTTCCCCTTCACATTCAGGGTGTGGTCAAATGTGCAAACTCATTTAGCCATTGGCAACGAGTGGCAAGGTGAAAATTTTGCAGTTGTTTGGAAAATATGGGCAAATGATAGAAATTTAAGACACTCTGGCTCCATTCATCCACTCATTTGTTGGGGTATTTGGATTGTCAAAAAAAAAAAAATCTTCGAGGATAAATTCTCATTTTTTAATCGCATTACAACTGAAGTAATCAATATTTTCTTGATTCTCCTGCAAAAGAGATAGCCACTTGGTAACCATATTATGACTAACATTGTTATATACACCTCCAAACCTTGGGCATTATTTGATGGAGCATATTAGGGTACTAATAGAACTTGACGGGGTTGTGTGGTCCTACACTTATCAAAAAATCATAGTTTTTCCTTAGAAATGGGTTTGGGGATGGGTATAAACAATTATGCTAAGTTGATGGCGTTGAAGCTACTTATTATTTTTGCAAAAGGATGGGAATGTGGATCTATCCAATTGTTCAGAGACTGCATGAATGTCATAAACTAGTTTAATAAGACATAAATATGTTATAGCTAGATTGTTTTACCTTTAATGGAGGAAATTTTGTGCATAAAATCCACTTTTGACTTGTACTCTTGCTACCATTTTTACACGGAGTGAAACACAAAGGAAAACTCATTCTCCAAAGAAGGCATTCATGTGAATAATGGGCAATGGCTCATAAAAGGGAATAAGGTAGGAACCATTTTTTGACTACTATCATTGACCATTCACAGAAAGAGGTCTTCGTGATTAACAATTTGCAGCTATATAATGGTTTTTTGTGCATAATTTCATTTTTTTTTTCATGTTACTGATATAAAGAACAACAATTTAATTTTTAGTATTAGAAAGGCTACAAATAAAATCCCAACCATGTCTATATTTGTGTATACATCATAGTTTCCTTGTTTATATTTTTGGTAGTCATAAATTTTTAACAAATATAACATGATCAATCTTTATGAAATGCGGAATTTTGCATCATTATGTCAATGAAAAAAAATTACAATTTTTTCTCAAGAAAAAAATAACTTACATATATACCACGATCCATTCCTATTAATTTTATCCTATTTTTATTATACAATTTTTAAATTAATTTTTTTAATATATAATCATGATAATAACTAACTATTTTATATTACAACAATCCATGTAATGCTTAATTCTACCCACCAACTCCCTCCCCAAAATGGATAGTAAATATATAGACAGTTAGTAAATATAAGCTAACCCTAAAGTCGTTCACTTTTTTTTTTTTAATATTTAAGTATTGGTATAATCGAAATGTAATCTACGTGAGTTAGGAAATATTAACCTTTCAATTTGTACTTAGAATTGAAATTTATTTTATATGACCCACACATAGGATTTTTGTTTGTCTATGTACGACTTTGCTAATTGTAATTCCCTTGTGGCACTCACTAATGTTCTACTTGTTCTATAGTTCCCTTCGCCCTCCTTTTCCATGGATATATGGTTAGCCCCCTCCCCCGAAGCGTGCATCCATACACGGATACCAAACTTTTGTTTTGCAGTACGCCTTTGACTACTAAACATGGAAAATATAATATCAAAAAAATTGTAAACCAACTACCATAACATGACATTTTTATGTATATGAATGTGCGAATGCAACATTGGTTGTTTTAAGGTTTGGTGAGTCATTCCCCCTCTATGGATAAGAAGAAGGATGAAGTTTGCAGAACCTCACAATGTATATCGGATTCGACAATCGCATCACGGTGTTGAAGTTAGTGTTGAAAGCAGTACTTAGTATTTGATGATTATTAGCTAAAATGTCATTCATGTTTAACATTGTTGGAAGAAGTGATTAGACCTATTTTACCACCACCTAACTACATTTTACTACCACCTAACTACATTTATGTGAAGAGCTTAATCTTCCATGATACAATGCCTAAGTAGATGTATCCTAACCAAAATGTGATGCATCATAATGTAAAGAGATTACAAGATGTATTTACTTCCATAGAATTTGAGTTAAAAGATGTAATATAGTAAGGAGTTTAAAAACTTGTTTTAAATGTAAATATATTCTATATATAAAAAAATTTAATTAATATTTTTTGGTTGTATTACTCTTTGGCAATTTAGTATTATATTTATGATATAATGTGAATAGAATTTGATAGTGAAGGATTTGTTTAATATTATTTATTTTGAATATTTAATAAATTAAAATTTTTAAAAACTAAATAATTATAAAAATAAAAATAAAATTCAATTCTAACTAAAATAGATTTACGTTGATTCATTATCATATAACATTTATTGGAGCTATAACCCCATTTATATTTCTTTCTTAATTTTGTTATTAATTAAATTATTGTAGTTCCAATTTGAATGGTGATATTTATTCTAGTCTTGATTTGAAGTATAATGATCTAGTCTTAGCGGGCTCAACCCTTACACTAACCATTTGCAAAGGGTTAATTTTGAATACATTATAGATCTGTTTATTTTTAATCTATTAATGCTCAAATTAAAGTAACTATGACTAATTCTAAATACATTGAGAAATTCAAAAAATAATGGTTAATTTATCCCAAATACGAAATGACCATTTTTATGCAATTAAAAATAATTGAGTTTGTATACTTTTTGGATTCATCTATAAAATCTCCTAATTCATATAAATCCACTTATATATTATTAGCTTAAATAATTTATTACATTTCAAGTAAAAATTCACATAAAATTAAATTAATATAACATTTTTATTTTTATGTAATAGTATTCTAAAAACACCTATTGAAAATGCTACTATAATAGTAGAGGAATTAAAAATACCTATCACTCATTATTTACTTCCAATGTTAATATTTTGATCAAATATTCTTCTCCATTCCACAATCTTGTTGATCTCTTATCTAAAAGCCAATTATGACTTCATAAAAACCAAACCACCTTGATTCACTTGAAAATGTCAAACATAATTCCCTACAACATAAGTTTCTTCTCATTAGGTTGGAATCTACAATGTCAAACCCATAATCAATGCAATGGAAAATAGATGCAATGATAATACTATCTCACTTACTAAATAAATATAAATATATACCATTTACGAAGGGTTTACAAGTATAAAATTAAAAATTATCTTGCTCTACACATTGACATTTTATTATTTTTAGTACACAATACAAGAGAGGAAAAATGGAGAATAATAATGCTAAAGGTATTTGAGAATAATAATGTTGAATAGTGCTAAGTAAGAAATAGACAATTAGATAAATATATTAGAATGAAGGGAATGCATTATCAAAAATAAATGATTCCCTTTTTATATTAGAACTTTTTAATAAAAAGAAGGTGATTATCAATGTAGTGAAAAGTTTCTTCCTTGAATCTTAAGTTAATTTAATTTATTTTCTTCTCTCATCGTATTAGTAAGTATCAAAGTTTGCATTCTTAGTTTCTATAACTACAGAAGTAATAAGCTCATTAACCTTTGAATTAGGATTTGTATAATAAGGACTAGATCCCCCATACCATGAGTCTTCTAGCTAAGATCTTTGAAAAATTCACCACTACTTAAACTTGTGCCTTATTGGTCCCTACAGAAAAATTTTCTCACCATATATGATAACTACATGGTATCTCCAACTCAAAATTCCATTACCTATTTTTATAACAACATATTTCATATTTAGTAGAGTTATCATGAGAGAAGTGCATGATGCAAACCAATATGTTTTACACCTTTATTTATTGTCACACAAAAAAGGATAGGGTTACATTTCCACCTTATTTTTTCTCTCTCATCATTCACATGAGAATTTTCATGTGCAAATTGAAAATCACAACTTTCTCAGATTTATGAAGATTCTATGTAATGGGATCTCTATATTATTAAGAAAGAAAGATATTTTTTAGTCAACATATGTTACAACACATCAATATATTTTTTCTATCACACATATCTCTTCCTGAGGCATACAATTCTAGGAAAATAATGCTCTATACAGATAAGAAATAGTCATATATAAAATCATGGCCCCACGTTGGGTGCATTAGAATGAAGATACCACCCTCATAGGTTTCAACGTTCAACTTCCCAAGAACAAGAATTTTTTTTTCCCGCAGAAGTAGTAGTTTTTATAAGGTCTAGTCATTTGAGTGGAAGACACAAACATTTGTATCCCCAAAATAATGCCCCCGTCTAAACTATATTGGGATACTAAGGTCACCCCTATGTTTATAGTTTTGTTTGATGGTAAACTTAAATTTAAGCATTCTCCAATTATTTTAAGGATATATATGATGTGAGCCTCTGTTTTACTATGTAGAAGTTATGTCTCTACCTTTTCAAAGTTTTGGTACATTGGGGGCTTCACTGTTGGTGGGTCTCTTACCTTCAGGTGCTCAGGAATTCTAATATTTATATTGGGAGTCTTAGTCCTCAAATGGTTAAAATGCAGAAGGTGAAGAGAATATGTCTCACCATGCATTCATGGTCCTGCCAGAATAAGAATTTTAATATTTCCTCCCTTCTAAATAGTTCGCTGCTGAGAAGGAGGAATGTTGACATATACTGCTCTGTTACTTACGAGGATGTCACTCCTGGCAGTCCAAGTCTTTTACACTGTTGTTTCTATAAAAAAATTATTGACATTATGCTGCAATATGTAGGTATCTCTATTTTTTATACAGGAGTTACTCTATCACTTGTCACGGACCTGCAACAACACTGTTAGTTAATCCAGTGGCCTGTACTACTCCATGCAAGTATGGTTAAAGGACATACGACAAAAAAGGAGGCCAAAGACAAAGGGAAACAGACGCAAAGCAAGCCAACAGTGGGCCCTAGCAAGAGAGGGAGGAAGTGAGAAAAATTGGTAATGGAAAACCTCTTTGATGCCTATTCTACTAGTATTCTGTCGCAAGTTAGAGCACTCATCTCTAGATGGGAACGATACTGCATTAAGGAGGAAGGGGAAATACACGAAGAGGCAATGGAATTTTTAAAGTACCATGGTAACACAAGAAGAATACTATCCCTATTCCACCAGACTATCCATACATACTGGATGCTTAAATTTGTTCTGGCCAAGGAAATTATGAGCATCCAGGAAATTGGTAGGGACCCAAAAGCTACCTCCATTTTAAATGAGATAAGGAGAGAGATTCAAGAAATCTTCCTTGCACAACATCATGGTAATTTTCGTCTAGGCCACATAGATCGACAACTGCAAACCATGCACCAGGTGGACATGCCCAGTTCTAGTGTTAAGGACACGGCACCAATTGATTCATCGGATGATTGAGATTTTCTTTTCTCTATTTTTTTTTCCCATGCGTACTGTGGATAACATTTATTTTTTAAAGTTATTGTATGTAAGAGATAGTAAATAGGAAATAGTTGATAGTCGAAGGTTTAAAAATTTTCAGTACTGGTTGGCCTACAACTCTTTAAGGTGGACAACAGACCTCGTTTCCTGTGGGCAGGTTGAGGCCATCAAGTTTTGTTATATGTAACCTGTTTTTCTTTTTTTATTAACAGAAAATAGGAAGGATCTTCTAAACTTACAAAAAAAAAAAAGCATAAATATGACGCATAAAAATGAGACAAGATTATCTTGGCCATTCGTCACCTCTAGGGTCTCATCACCCAATGGTGGAAAAATTTTCATCAAACATGGGCCAATGATACTTCTCTTTTATTCTGAACTTATTGAGGAGGCCATTCAACCAATTTTATGTGCTATCACCAATTTGCATAAATCTTGCACTAGTTCTCTTGGGTGCTTTTATCCCCCTAATTATAATGAATGTTTATGGTCCACATGACTTTTCAAAATAGCTATTCCAACAATAAAATGAAGTGATTATAAATCGTGGGTACAACTTTACATTTCTAACCCACAATAGGTATTAATTATTAAGTCTAATTATGGTTTAATGCCTCCGTTATGTAATGAAGTAGTTATGTCATCTAGTTTTTATTTTATGTCACTAGCATTTTAGCATTCTTTGATAGTGAAACATAAGTTGAAAACTATTATTTTTATTATTCTTCCCATTCTCCTTTGTTCGTTGGACATTACCAGTCACCCCGCGTTTTCCAAAACCTTCCTCCTCACTTCCCCCAATTATAAAATATTAAAGTATTGAGAAGACCACTACACAAAATACTATTGATTGTCACACCCTCTAACACCAATACTTTTTTAATATATTATTCTCTAAACCCTAATTCACACCTTATCCTATACCGCTTGAGGATGTTATCAACATTCTAAATCCTACCTAACTTTCTCCCTAACTCATTCTCATCGACAAAGCTTACAATATTTGTAATTTTAAGTTGTTATTTACTCATAATTGGCATTCTAAGGATAACTTAACTACATCTATTCGTGACAATGATAGCCAAAATAAATTATTATTTTTTAACTTTTATTAAATCCTTGACACTCCTTGTAACCCCTCAACCCCACCCTTATTTCCTTAGTTGGATGAATCATAGGGAGAAATATTTATTTGTTTCTCATAAATGTCTGGTTACTTTTGTTATCGACCCACATTTCAAATATATCATTATCTATATTGTAACCCCTTCAAATGTGCAAAGCTTATGTAGGGTAAGCCATATTACTTTGATTTATTTGACTAATATGTCCAATGCAATAACTCTTACACACTCACTAAATATAGCCATAAATATCACTTTCACTCATAAAAAATAAATTGACTCTCCCATGTATCTCGTAATGATGTCTTGCATATTGACATTCTATCAAACCAAATTTGCTAATGTTCATCCACAATTAGACTCCCTATCTTAGTTCTTTCACATTGTAAGGTGAAGTATGTGCCCCTTCAACATTGTCCAATTAGATTATAATGCATATTTATGTATTAATGTAAAGTTGTTAGTAATTATATTATTATTAGTCAATGGTTGTAATAATCAAGAAATTTCATCTCCAAAGAGAACAATATGACATTATAGTGCATTGGAGTTTGAATATCTATTTGATTTGTATTCAATATGACTTGAATTCAAGTTTAGAGGGAGATGTGAAGATTATATTGAGTGGGTGATAAAGTAATTAAGATAACTTTCACTCTATTGATAGTCCAGAGAAAAACAATATTTAAGAGTTTTACAAGACCTCAAATCTTAATCAATAATCTATTATATAAATTAATTTAAATATTGTAAAAATTAAAATATTTCATTTTCCCTATAAACTCTATTAGACCTAAAAGCAAATATCTAAAATTCAAAGCTAACTAATTGATAATCAATAGTAAATATATTGTCAGCTAACTAATTGGTAATCAATAATAAATACATTCTTACATATAAGATATAATAACTTATATCTTATAACTTATATCTTAAAACAAATTGGTAAAAAAAAAACCAATATTATATTAATTGAATTTGAACTAACATTAAATATCTTCTTAAAAATAATTCTTAATTCTTTTATTTTTATTATTAGTCTCTATCCCAGTACAATTATAGCAATCAAATTTAATTCAACATTCACTATTACAAATCACAGTATTTAACTTTAAAAAATAATTTATTTATTTTTCACATTTTTAATTATATTAGTGCAACATTTTTAAAAATTTTATTGTAATGTTTGTTAAATAATACGTTATAGGAAAAGCTGCTCCCAAATTTCCTGTACGTTTTCTATTCTGCCTTAGTAAATGCATTTGCACAATCCATTAAACAATGTCATGATTAACTTCACTGGTATATGCGCAATTTTCTACCACTAGCAAGATTTTATAGAAAAATTGAATAAAGTCACATGAACAGTATGTTTTCAATTCTACCTTACTCAATGCATGCATTTGCAAACTACAGTAAACAATGCCATGTATACTTAAAAGGGTTATTAACTGCACTTGTATATGAGCAATTGTCTACCAGTAGCAAGTTTTTATAGAAAAAATGAATGAATAGTTCATCCCAAAGCATGATTAACAAATCATTATTTTCGTGGGCATGCGCGCAATTGTCTAACACTCGCAAGATATTCGGAGGAATCGAAAGAATTGGGCTGCGTGAACATTGTTCCAAGCGCTTGTTTCCAGCGACAAAAATATATTTAAAGTTTTGAACCACCACCGAAACCCTCGCTACAGGCTCCACCGCCGCTAAAACCGCCTCTGGTCTCCACCCAGACTGCCTCTGTTGTCTCCACAGGTTAAAAAATATATAATTTAAGTAGGTTACAATTTAGTTCCGAATTAATAACGAAATTTTGGATATGATTTGCTGCTGTTGTCTCCACAGGTTAAAAAAAAAATATAGTTTTAAGTAGGTTACAATTTAGTTCAGAATTAATAACGAAAATTTTGGATCATATTTTGAGCAAATAATTTTGGGAAATTTATATTAAAGCTATCAAGTTTCAGAATTTTGAGTGTTTCAAAATTTTTAAATAAAACTAAATCTATTTCTACTATCAAAAAGTGATTCAAATTCTCAACCTAAAGAAAAAAAAAGTGATTCAAATTCTCAACCTAAAGAAAAAAAAATCAACTATTGAGACACCACAAAAGCTTTGCCAAAAAGACCTCTTGTCTCCACCCGGCATCTTGCACCACCATCCCACTTCAATTGTTTGTAGTCACTCTAATTATTTTAGTTGTTATTATTATAATTTTCATTGTATTATTCTATTTTAGTTGTTATTATTATTATTATTTATTATTATTATTATTTTATTGTAATTGATTTGGCATTTGGTGTTCTTAGGGGAAAATGATTTAGTAGCGTTTAGGCATTAGGAATGAATTGTCGATTATGAGTTTACAAAAATCAATCAGTTTAATATTTGGAAGTTGTGAAGTAAGTAACGCATTGCATGAAATATATATATACATATTTAGATCTATCAAAAGTCGAGAGGTATCGAATTTTTTTCATTTTGAAATAAGTTTAAAAAGAGATCCCTCTAAACACTCTAAACACTCATAAATTTAAGTTAAAAATGAATCTAGACTAATTTAATTTCCCCTTTAAATAAACTATATTCCACATAATTATCATAAATATCATAAAATTAATTTTATTTTAAATACCACATACTTATTTCAAAATCAAAATATTTTACAAATACTTTATTTTAATTTAATTTTATAACATTTTTTAATTAAATCTCAAATAAAAAATGTTATAATTACTTTTTAGGTATATCTAACTCAGCATCCTCACCACTACTAAAAATATTTCCATAGAGATTAAATCCAGGTTTTAATAAATGAAAAATGAGAATACTTGTATATATACAAATGTGAAATTTATATAATATATATAATATTATAAAGAACCATGATAGATTCATGTGCATGGTTCTTTTAAGTTTTTTTTTGTTGTATTTTCTTTCATATGATTGATCCAAAATATAGGTTTAATATTTTACAACCAATTATGTATTCTTTTTTTTTTTAATTTATATATTTTCTTAAATAAAATACAATAGAATCATATTTAAGAGAGAGAGAGAGAGGGGGGGAGGGGGAATAGAGTGGGGGAGAGAGACATAGAGGTAGGAGAGAGAGGAAGGAAGAGAGAAAGGAGGAGAGAGGGAGGGAGAGAGATGGATTTGGAGGGAGAAAGAGAGGGATGGAAGATCAAAAACATTGAGGGATATAGATGGAGAGATAGAGGGAGTGATAAGGGAGAGATGAAGATGGAATGAGGGAGAGAGGGGATGAGGGAATGGAGAGAAAAGAAGATGACACATATAGGGAAAGAAGGGGAAGAGAGATACATGGAGACATAGATATGGAGGGCGGAGAGAGGGGGAGAGCGAGAAGGAGATAGAGAGAGGGAGATAGTGACAAATTTTGAGGGTGGAGATAGAGTGTGTGTGTGATGGGGGGAGAGATGGAGGGAGGTGGGAGAGAAATGGATAAATGGGACTTGAGAGAGGGGGCAAAGAGAGATGGAGTTGGAAAGGGGAAATATAGGGAGGGAACAACAAATACATTGAGAGATATAGGTGGAGAGAGAGAGGGAGTGATAAGGGAGAGATAAAGATGGAATGAGGGGGAGAGGAGACAAGGGAAGGGAGAGAAAAGGAGAGGATAGAGATAGGTAAATAAGGGGAAGAGAGAGACAAGGAGACATAGATATGAAGGGGGGAGAAAGGGGGAGAGTGAAAGGGAGAGAGAGATAGGTGGAGAGATAGAGGGAGTGACAAGGGAAAGAAGGGGAAGGGAGAGACATGTATATATAGATATAGAGGGGGGAGAGAGGGGGAGAGCGAGAAGGGGAGAGAGAGAGGGAGATAGTGATAGAGTTGGAGGATGGAGAGAGAGTGTGTGTGTGATGGGGGGAGAGAAAAAGGGAGGTGGGAGAGAAAGGGAGAGAGAGGAATGAAAAGAGAGGGGACTTGAGAGAGAGGGGGGGAGAGATATGGAGTTGGAAAGGGGAAAGAGAGGGAGGGAACAACAAATACATTGAGAGATTGAGGTGGATAGAGAGAGGGAGTGATAAGGGAGAGATAAATATGGAACGAGGGAGAGAGGAGATGAGGGAAGGGAGAGAAAAGGAGAGGATAGTGATAGGGAAATAAGGTGAAGAGAGAGACAAGGAGACATAGATATGATGGGGGGAGAAAGGGGGAGAGCGAGAAGGAGATAGAGAGGGAGATAGAGACAAAGTTGGAGGGCGGAGAGAGAGAGAGCGTGATGGGGGGGGGGGAGATAGAAGGAGGTGGGAGAGAAATGAAGAGAGAGGAAGGAAAAGAGAGGGGAATTGAGAGAGAGGAGAGAGAGTGGGGGAGAGATGGAGTTGGAAGGGGGAAATAGAGGGAGAGTAGAAAGAAGACATTGACAGATATAGGTAGAGAGAGGGGGGGAGTGATAAGGGAGAGATGAATATGGAATGAGGGAGAGAGGAGACTAGGGAAGGGAGAGAAAATGAGAGGATAGATATAGGGAAAGATGGGGAAGAAAAATACAAGGATTATGGAATGAGGGAGAGAGGGGGAGAGTAAGGAGAGAGAAATGGAGATAGTGATAGAGTTGTAGGGTGGAGAGACAAAGAGAGTGTGTGATGGGGGTGAGGGGGGAGAGATAAAGGGAGAGAGAGGAATAAATAAAGAGAGGAGAGAGAGGGGGGAGAGAGAAATGGAGTTGGAAGGGGAAGAAATACATAGAGAAAGAAAGGTGGAGAGGCAGTGATGAGAGAGAGAGAGAGAGAGAGAGAGATTATGTTCTAGGGGTTAGAAGGAGAGACAAGAGGAGATAGAGATATAGATGGATATGGGTGAAAGGGAAGAAGAGGTAGGCAAAGAGAGGGAGTGAGGAAGAAGAATAGATATGGAGAGAGAAAGAGGGGGGGGGAGAGACAAAGTGAGAGAGAGAGAGAGAGAGAGAGAGAGAATGAAATGTGTTTAGGGGGTTTATATAGAGAGACAAATAAATTGCATAATCCACTTTGGTTAAAATGGTCTAGTTTTACTGAATATTAGTTCTTAGATAGGTATTGATGTGCATTCGGAAATTGTAGCAAGTATCATTGTAGAGAGGGTACATTAGGATTGCAAGTTGACCATCCTCAATCTTGTTTCAAATGCACATTCTACACATTGTATTACTTCACTGGGATTTTGGGGTATTCCATTGTTATTGGTTTCTTTTTTTAATTATTTTTCTTGGGTATTTTTGAGTTGGTAAATTTATAGGTGGTCGGTGGTTTATTGTATTCTATGAATACTCAATGTCTTCAACCACGTAGAGGGTTCGTCACCATGTAAAGTGTTACAATAATTTTTTGCAATTGTCAATAAAAATCAATGATATATACAAGAAGTTATAATACATATTAGAATTATGGAAATTGTCAACAAAAATTGATGATATATACAAGAAGTTATAATACATATTAGAATTATGGCCACCAGGAGATGTAAACCCTATATTGTTGAGGGGGAAATGAAAAATACTAAAATAGTTTGTTGTTGTTAGTGTCAGTGAAATTCAAAAATTTTCTTTCTAATTTCTGAGAAATTTTTCTCTGAGGAAACATTGGAGATATTAAACATCATCAACTACACTACACTAGAGTTTCCCATCGAAGTTGTAGATTTTACACCAAAAGCTATGAATAATTGGGAGTTGAATTCTCGCTCATTTTCATCTAATATGTGATGATGTCTGAAATTTGTGAGGTTGTGATGCAAATTTAGATTTGGAAAGATAACCATCATATTTTTCATGAATTAATATTATTTTATTTAGCCTATATTATGTCATGTACTACCCATATTTTTTCAAAGCTATCAAATATTTTCTATTGGATCTTGAAAGACCATCTTTGAAGATTAAGATGCAATCTATGTTGGAAAGGTTATATAATCTATTAGTTTGGCTTAATGTAAGTGACTTCTTATACCTTGAATGACATTTTATTTACTAATTTTCATCTTCAATGATTTTTTATGTGTCACAATGCTTCTCGAATTTATGCTTTATGGCGTTTCCTATGCAACATCAGGTGCAATTGCTAGTTATATATATTTTTATATATTTTGATACATATATGTCTAACAAAAGCATGTAAAATGATGGATTATATATAAAAATATGAAAATTTGTATTGAACCATATAATTTCAATTATCTAAAAATTATAATCTTCATCAACGATGTCCAAAAGCTAATAACATACAACATATCGAGTCTTATCATTCATCAATATATAACAATTATCATCATTGATCACTAAATTTGTAACTTTTACTTGTAACCATTACCACTATCAAGTAACCAAAAGATAACAAAGAAAATATAACATGAAACAAAATGTTTCAACTTTGAGGAAGCATCATATTTTCTTTACAAAAATTATCATAATAAATATGAAAGGGTGAATAGTTATAAAAACTACTAGAAAAGACAAGTAAATCGATTTCTAAGAAATCATTTAGAATGATTAATTACTTATAAAAAGCATAAAAACATGGATTAAACCATATAACATCAATCGTTTAGTAGTTACAATCTTCATCAACACAGGTCGAGAAGTTACAAGTTTTTATTTATGTAACATGCAAGAGTGCACATAACCAAAATAGCATCGATTGCAAATCCATATCTAAACTGAAAATACATCAACAAAGAGGCTCTAGATGTCCTCTAACATCCAAAAAATTCATGCTACAACAAATACCTACACATCATCAAAATCATTTTCTATCTTGGGATCTTTGTCATTAATATCACTCTCTAAGCACTAACATAAAATAGAAAAAATGTGGCATCTCAAGTAAATATTTTGTTTGAGTGATGCATACATTTTTAGTATGGTCATGATAGAGGAGTTCGACAACCAATGTCTCTAACATTAATGTACATGAAGGGATTAGTTTTCTTGATTAAATACAAGTTCCAAACAGTAGTACATGACAAAATCCAATGGAAACATTGCAATCCCCCTAATCCTGAAATCGTGAAAAAACTCGCAAGCCTGTTGGATTTTGAGTGAGATCTAAAATTCTACTTTCTCCATATGAAATTCAATCAGGTGAGAACCACTCTCAAACATCGTCAGTCATTTCATGGTAATGTTAAAAATTTAAGTAAAAGGATGAAAATGAAAGATAAAGGAAAATTCTACTTTTACTTTAAGAATTTAACATTGGAATGAATTGCATATCAATATTAGGGCCATAGGCTTCATCATTAGGTTGGATGACTAAAAAATTCTTGTTTCTTTGGAAACAAATTGTGTTTTGAATGTGTTTAAAAAATATATATATTGAAAAAAAAATCTAGGGAGAGGAATTATTTTTAGGGAGCCTGCTTTGGGAGTGGATTCAAAGAGGAGGTGCTCCCCCGCAACCCTGCACTAGTATTCCAATTTCAATATTCAGTTTCAAGGCCTTGGAGATGGATACTAATACCTTGAAAGAGATTAGAAGGGGAGGATTTTGGAAGATATATGAAGGGACTTTTATTTCATGGTACTCAGGTTTCCATGAAATTCTACTCAATTAGACTAGGCATGACAATATCCTCTCTCAACAATTTTAATCTTGTGATCTTGGATGGTTTTTCTGTGTAAGACCCTCATCATATTATGGTCTATGAATTCATGTCCAATGGGTCTCCAAATAGATGTATTACTTATAAAGATGATCAGTGTAATATAATGGAAGATGGTTGTATAATGGAAAATGGTTGTTGTAATAGATCTAACCTAAAAATATATTAAAATTGCAAGTATGCCAGAAAAATAACACAGTAGATGTTAAATATTTCATATATTTATTAATTTCAAAACCCTTGAGGTAGGGTAACAACATATAAATATTCCTTAAGGAAGGAGATCACTCCACAATCCATTTTCTTGCCTTTACAAGCGTAATACTTAGCATGTCTCAATGGAGAGTCTCTAGCCTCTATATAGGGTTCATACATATAATATCATGGGTAATTACTGGCGAGCCCTAATATTGCACCAAGAGTGTTACAACTCTGAAAGGCTACTCAACTTTAATTTATCAACTCGGGGTTCGTACAAACTTGGAGGTGACAGTTTTATATGCCCAACAGATGAGTTCTACTCATGCCATTCTCATCTAAGTTCTACAATGAGGTGTTATTGCTAGGGTTACTTCTAGGAAAGGAAGTTTGTCACACTTATAAATGTAATCTACGACTCGAAATAAATCATGGCCATTACTCTATCAACAAGGAAATAAACTACTCCAAATCATACTGATTCATCTACCTAATTTTAAGAAAAAGAAATTCACACTTATGCTAATGCAAGAAAGGAAATTACACTAAGTGGCATTTAGAAGCTAGATTATTGAATTGAATTGCAAAAAATAAAATTAATCTAGAGCACAAAAACTGAATCAAATGAATAATTGAGTCCTATATATCTCATGCTTAACTACTGTGTTTAATGATGCATATAACAATGAGCTAATCACACTTTTAAATGAATCTATTTTGTAGCAAACGAAGGAGCCGTTGAGATGGTCTAAGAGGGTCCCTAGACCATAGGTTCAGAGTTGAAGGTCTATTGGTGGCTTCTCCAGGCTTAAATGAGGTGAAAGAGTGATTTTGGGCTAAAGGAAAGAGGGTTTGGCATTGCTAGAGGACGCTGCTACAAGATTTTCTGTAGTGCTAAAGGATGTCCTGAAAAGCTATAGGAAACTAGAGGATGTCCTGTAAAGCTACAGGAAATAGGTTGTGTGGATTTGAGGCTAGAAATGGTGAGGAAAAGGTTCGAAGAGGTGGGATGAAGATGGATCTAGGTATATTAAGGGTATCCATCCCCTTGGCTAAGCTCAGACTCTTCACAAATCTTGTCTTGAAACTTCAAGGTGGCTCTCGGTGATGTGGTGGTGATTTCCAAAAACAGGGTTGTAGGTGACTTGGATGGAAGATGGTTGATGAAGGGTGGATACTGAATTTGATGGTGTTGAAGGGTTCATCCTCTCCTTCTGTATTCAAACCTGCAATCAAACTACATGTTCATGCATTCATCATTAATAAACGTATCATAAAAAATGGCAGAAAAGATGAGTTGAATTTAAATAAACCTACATATGCAACTGAAACAAAAATATACATCTGCATCTACAACATGTTCATAATAAGAAAAGTAAACTATCTAACGTTTCCGAGAAATCATAAACTAAAATACATTTTGGTATGTGGTGGAAGACGTTCCTCCTCAAGCTCTAATGGAAGAGGTGAGAGAAGGAGGTTTATCACCCAGTTTTGAGGTTTTATTTTCTACTCAACATAATATGAAAGATATTTACTATTTCAAATTAAGAGAAAAAATAAGTACATAAGAGAGACTAAGGCTAATGGATTTGGCCCTAAACCACAAGCTCAACACCCTGAAACTAACTCAGTGGAGAAGAAACCAAATGCTCATTTTATTTCATAACCAGTCTTGTACATAACATATGAAAGTTGGAAATTTCTAATACAAGAGCCAAGAGTGCTCTAGCTACATCCAAAAAATGAATCCTAGTGAGCCCTTGCTCTAGCCTATCTATGCTCAAGGGTAGCTACCAAAAACTCCCTAAAAAGTAAGTAGTTTTTCCCTTCGAACTCAAGAGAAGTGGAGCCTAGCTCCTTTTGATCTTTCACTTGCTTGGCTTCCTCTGATTTCAAGTTGTTGGAGGAGAATCTAGAGGAGATATTGGTTTCCTTTAAGATTTAAGGAAGTGGTCAACCCTCCTACAATCACTCCTTATTGTCTACTTTTAAGCCGTGACTGTGCCATCTTTCTAAAAAATGGCATTATTCCCCTGATTTTCCTGCATTTAAACCACATTAGGCCTCAAAGCATGAAAACCCTTAATACACCATTCTCACTAAGAAAAACATGACAAAATGCAACTAAATGAGAGAGAGAGAGAGTATAATTAGGCTAAAAAGGTGACAATTAACCCCTTAGAATGTACCTAATGATGGTGCTCATCAGCACCCCCCTACCAAATGGTTCTTCGTCCTCTGACCAACTTGGCCCTCTTTCTTCATTTGTTTTACTGCCCTTGTGGCCTCTCTGACATCACAAGGTATCATGGAAGAAGTCCCTTTGGGAGGGTAGAACCCTACATTCTTCTCTACTTCCTCCCATTCCTTGTCCTTTTTAGCTTGATATTTTCCTTCAATCAATCCCAGCAGGAAATGTGGACTGAGTTTTAATCTAATCCATTTGATATTCATTATTTTCATGGCCCTTTTTTACGAAGGTTCTCTTTCTAGGGTAGCTCTCAGTCTGTCTGGAGTATGACACTCCATGTTTCTTAGGCTAATTGGGAGGCCATTCCATCTTATCTAACATGCCATCACACACTCCTCTCCCAACAATCTAGTGTTGGGAAAAATACCGAGAGGGGGGGGGGGGGGTGAATCAGTATTTAGAGCTCATAATTATAAAATTAACTTTTTCTTTTGCAGAATTCCATACGCGGCTTTTATGAACTGAACTCACGTATACACTCGGATATGCTGAAATAAACTAGCATATACTGATATAATTTCTAGTTTAGAAAGCTTCTGAGAAGCAGTCTTTAAATCAGATTGACCAGTTATGCATCAGGTTAGATAATCAGTAAATATTTGTAGTAACAGCAGTATAAAACATCACACAAGTGGAACACACATGAACACCAATATTTAAGGTGGAAACTCAATTCGGGAGAAAACCACCACTGTTGTCATCTCTGTCTTCAATATTTATTATATGGAAAACTATTTACAACATTGTACTCATGTAGACTCATATCAGTACGCATGCTTCTACCTGCAGAAGGCTGCAACCTTCACTTGTTTTCCAGCTGCTATTGGAAGGGAGATCCAAGCCCCTTTCTTCTCATTTATCAGCCACTCCTGGAAAGGAGCTTCAACCCCCTGAACATAACACCAGCTTTTACTGGAAGGAAGCTTCTACTTCCATATTCAAGGCTTCAACCCTCAGACCCACTGCAGACCACGTTTCATCAATTTTCATACTGGATCAAACAGCATCAACACAACCCTTTATCATCAATCGTAAACTTTGCCCAATACTTCAATTAGAACAGTGAAAAAACTATAATCATAACTTCAAAAATAACCCAGACTTCAGAAATAGATATGCAGATACAAACTCAACCCTGAATAGACATTAATTCAAATAGCATCTGCTACTTTGCTTCACTGAAGCCGCATACATACGCGCTTTTCTGCACACCAACCTAAGTATACTTCTGTGTATACTATTCTTTAGAAGACCCTAATTGCCATACGCGCTTTTCATGAAGAGAACCCGCGTATATACGTGCTTTTACTGAAACTAACTAGCGTATAGATCTGTAAATGTAAATTTTACTAAATAGACCAGATCTATAAAACTTACCTAGATTTCTTCATTTTCTTCAGCAGACTTATGCCAGTTCTTCATCATTTCTTTAGTAGATCGTATATACGCGGTTTTATGTATATAAACTCGCATATATATGCGACTGTCATTTATGATATCTGCGTATCCAATTTAATCTTCTAAATTTAAGCATATCTGATCTTCTGAGTGGCAGAGACAACTCCCAACTTTTGTCTGAGATATTTGAATGCTTCCCTGGGAAAAGGTTTAGTAAATATATCATCAACTTGTTCTTTGGAGGGAACATATTCCAATTTCACCTTTTTTTCAAGCACTTGCTCACATAAGAAGTGATACTTTATAGGAATGTGCTTGTTCTTGGAGTGCATAACATGATTCTTTGAGATACTGATGGCACTTGTATTATCACACATAATGGATATGGGAGGTGAACATTTGATTTGAATGTCTTGTAAAGTCTACATCATCCAAAGAAGTTGTGTGCAACATGATGCGGTAGCCACATATTCTGCTTCTGTTGTAGATAAGGCAATAGAGCTTTTCTTCTTGCTGAACCAAGATACTAATCGGGGCCCCATACAGAATGCACCACCACTAGTGCTCTTCTGATCATCAACATTTCTAGCCCAATCTGCATCTATGTAAGCATGAAGAGTGAGATCAGCATTCTTTGGATACCATAGTCCAAAGTCTTGAGTTCCTTGTAGATATTTGAATATTATTTTGACAGCCTGTAATTGAAACTCTTTTGGATTAGCTTGGAATCATCCAACAATCCCAACTGCATGCATAATGTCTGGTCTTGTCCCGGTTAGATAAAGTAGACTTCCAATCATGGATCTATATTCTGGTTGATTCACTGCAGGAGAATCATCATGAGAACTGAGATTACACCCAGTTATCATTGGTGTACTTATAGGTTTGCAGTCTTCCATCCCATACTTCTTCAAAATTTTCTTGAGATATTTTGCTTGAGATAAAAATATGCCATTGGTTGCTTGTTGCACTTGTAAGCCAAGAAAAAATGTTAGTTCCCCAAGTAAAGGCATTTCAAATTCTTATTGCATAAAAGAAGCAAATTTTTGACTCATGGACTCTTCATTACTTCCAAAAATGATATCATCAACATATACAACCACAATCAATATTTTATCATTTTTCTATTTTTGTGTATAAGTTGCTATTAGCAGAACCCTTTGAAAATCCTTGTTGATGAAGATATTTGTCAAGATGATAATACCATGCCCTTGGAGCTGGTTTGAGACCATATAAAGCCTTTTTAAGTTTACAAACAAGTTTTTCATCATTTCCCAAAATGAATCCTTCTAGTTGTTCTATATAAACTTCTTCTTCTAGATCACCATTGAGGAAAGCATATTTAACATCCATTTGATAAAATTTGATTTGTTGAAAGATTGAAAAAGCAAGAAACATTCTGATGGCTTCAAGTCTAGCTACAGGAGAATATGTTTCTTCAAAGTCTATACCTTCTTGTTGAGCATACCCTTTACAAACAAGTCTAGCCTTGTTTCTAATAACATCTCCATTTTCATTTAACTTGTTTTTGAATATCCATTTTTTTCCAATAATATTTTTATCATGAGGTCTTGGAACTAGTTCCCAAGTATGATTATTTTCAATTTGATCAAGTTCTTCATTCATGGCTTGAATCCAACATTCATATTTGCTAGCTTGATTGGCATTCTTTGGTTCAATGGTGGATAAAAATGCTAGATATCTAGTAGACCCTACAAGAGTTCTTCTTGTTTGGACACCTGATCCCTTTTCTCCCAAAATTTGAGATTCTGGATGATTCTTTTGAACATACCTAGATGGAGCCTTTTCAGATAGATGTTCTTCTGCTACTTCATTGGGTTCACCTTCTATATTATCTCTATTAGATGCAGGAAGATATACATCATCATCTTCATTTGTTGTTTGTATTTCCCCTTTTGGAGTTGAGAGAGATTCATCAATTACAACGTCAATGCATTTAACAATCCTCCGAAGTCTTTTATTGTAGCATTTATATGCTTTACTTATAGAAGAGTAACCAAGAAATATTCCTTCATCTGCCCTAGGTTCAAACTTGCCAAGTTTTTCATCATTGTTCTTGATAAAACATTTTCTTCCAAAAACTTTAAAATGCTTTACAGTGGGATGTTTACCATACCAGAGCTCATAGGGAGTTTTATCACTGTTTACACGAACATGTGCTTTGTTAAGAATATTTATAGCATTATGTGCTGCTTCTCCCCAAAATGTGTCAGGTGTTCCTGAATCATCAAGCAGAGCCCGAACCATCTGTTGAACAGTTCTATTCATTCTTTCTGTTACGCCATTTTTTTGTGGGGTACCAGTTATAGAAAACTGTCTTTTTATGCCATGTTGTTCACAAAAATCAAATAATTCGTCTGATATATATTCATGTCCTCGATCAGATCTAAGACACTTGATTTTTAGATCTAATCAATTTCCAACCAGTGCTTTGAAGATCTAAGATTTTCCGAATGCTTCATCTTTGTGTTTTAGCAACCCAATCCAACACATTCTAGAGAAATCATCAATAAATAGAATATAGTATTGTTCTCCACGGGGTGACCTTTTTCTCATAGGTCCACATATATCAGTATGAATAAATTCAAGAGGCTTACTTGCTAATCCTTCTTTGGCATTAAATTTCATTTTGGTTTGCTTATTGAATTGGCAAGATTTACATATGGTACTCTCAAGCAGAGTAATATTGGGAAGATCAAGAACAACTTTGAGTCTGCTAGATTTGTTGATTTGAGAGAAGCTCAAATGCCCCAATATTCTATGCCATAACCAATTTTCTGAAGATTTTCCCAAGTAACATTGTTCTTTATAGCTTTTCAATACATACAAATTGCTTGGTGTTCTATTTCCTTTTATAATTTTTTTCCTGTATCAAGATCACGTACCACACATTATTTTGAGCTAAAAACAACTTCAGTTCCTTGATCACACATTTTACTTACACTTAACAGGTTATGCTTTAATCCATCCTTATACATAACATTGTTATCTTTCACCTTTTCCTTTAGAAAAACAGAACCTTTTCCCTTAATGATAGCAGGAGTATCGTTTCCAAAAGTAACATTCTTTTCTCTTTCTAGAGAATTGTATGCAAGAAGTTCATTTATGTCACCTGTCATGTGTTTTGAGCATCCACTATCAATGTATCATTGATTTTCTTCTCCTTCTGCAAATAAAGCTATGCCATGGTTCTCAACTTGTAATTCCTTCTTTCTCCATACTTTGGAAGTTGGAGGTATATGCTCTTTTGGCTGAAGTTTTCTCCTGCATTCAGATTCTTCATGACCAAAGTTATTTCAATAAGTACATTCAATTTCATTTTTAAGAGGCAAAAAGTTTTTATATGTATTCTTCGTTACTTCAGTATCAATTCTTTTCTTTCTTTCTTCTCTAGCCATGATGGTTTTGTATGCAACACATTGAACAAATTTATGACCAAAATTATGACATGAGAAACATTGTCCATTGAAAAAGAAATTTCTGCGATCATGGACCCTTATATTTGTGTTTACATGTTGGTTGGTATTTCTTTGAAAGGTATTCCTATTAGTGCTCTTTGTATTGAGGCGGTCATGCTTTATCTATAAAGTTTCTTTGTTTCCTTGTTGAGCGGCAGAATGTTGTAGGCTGGCTGTAGCTGCTTTTAGATAGTTTGGTGCTGAAGACTGAGAAGATTCTCCGACATATCCAAGACCTGTCTTCATAAGAGGAGAACGTTGTACCTTGATAATTTCATCTAAGGTTTCAAATCCTTTAGCAAATCTAAGATTCAAAGTCTTTACTTTCTCGATTTATTTTCTTAGACTTACTACTTCACATTCTAATTTTTCATTGTGTTTCTCCTTTTCTTCAAGCTGATTTTTTAGAGTTTCTATGGATATTTTGTTTTCTTCCAAACATATTTTGAGTTGATTGATTTTTTCAAGAAAATCACTATCTTCTAGAGCATCCATAAATGTATCCTTTTCTTCCCTATACTCTTTTTCAAATTCCATGAGAAGTCTAAGATCTTGATCAGATTCTTCCTCACTCTCTGATAACCCATCACAATCTTCATGAGTATAATAATTTTTTCTAGAGCTAAACAGATTCTTATTTCTTCTTGCTACTTCCTTTCCTTTTTCACATGTTTCTTTATGAGGACACTTAGCAGCATAATGAACAACTCTTCCATAAGAAAATCATTTGAAAGTGAGCTTACCTCTGAACCTTCCAGTGCCAAGTTGGACCTTCTTTACAAATTTTACCTCATCTTCTTCCGAAACGTACCCTGATCCTTCTGTTTCTTGTAATTCTTTTCCTTTTGTAGAAGCTCTAAAAATGACTTCTTTGACTTCAGATGATCCTCCTTTTCTCATTTCACATGCAGTTAGAATGCCATGAAGTTGAACAATAGTAAGACTTTGAAGATCCTGCTTCTCTTCAATAGCAGACACTTTTGACTCAAATTTTGAAGTTAGAGATCTTAAAACCTTTTCAACCAGACTAGTGTCACTTATGGTTTCACCCAAATTTCTCATACAATTTACAATATCATCTAGATGTAAAAATAAATTGGCAATGCTCTCCTCATTTTGCATCCTTAGATTTTCATATTGAATTCTGAGAGTTTGGGGTTTAGCACTTTTTACCTTTGTATCACCTTCATAGCTTAGAATGATTTTGTCCCATATTTCCTTTGTTGTATTCAACTGCATGACCTTGACAAATTATGATTCTGTTAGACTCCCCAATAGTGCATTGATTTCCTTTGCATTTGTTTCATATTTCTTTCTTGTCGTTGCATCTGTTGGAACTGACGTTGGATATTGATAACCTCCCTCAACAATAGCCCATACATCTGCTCCAAGAGACTGAATATAGGATCTTGTTCATGTTTTCTAGAAGATTAAATTGTTTCCGTTGAAGAGTGGAGGCCTGATAGATGTTGTCCCTTCTTGATTGCTCATCTTGGCTGATCTTCCTTCTAGCGGCTAAGCTTCTTCAGAAGGACCTGCTTTGATACCAATTGTTGGGAAAAATACTGAGAGGGGGGGTGAATCAGTATTTAGAGCTCATAATTATAAAATTAACTTTTTCTTTTGCAGAATTCCATACGCGGCTTTTATGAACCAAACTCGCGTATACACGCAGATATGCTGAAATAAACTAGTGTGTACTGATATAAATTTCTAGTTTAGAAAGCTTCTTAGAAATAGTCTTTAAATAAAATTTACCAGTTATGCATCAGGTTAGATAACTATTAAATATGTTCAGTAATAGTAGTATAAAACATCACATAAGTGGAACACACATGAACACCAATATTTAACGCGAAAACCCAATTCGGGAGAAAACCACCGCTGCTGTCGTCTCTGTCTTCACTATTTATTATATGGAAAATTGTTTAAAACATTGTATGGATGTAAAATCATATCAATATGTAGGCTTCTACCTACAGAAATTTTCAACCTTCACTCATTTTCCAGCTGCTACTGGAAGGGAGCTCCAACCCCCTTTCTTCTCATTTACCAACCACTCCTGGAAAGGAGCTTCAACCCCCTGAACATAACACTAGCTTCTACTGGCAAGAACCTTCTACCTCCATACTAAAGGCTTCAACCCTTAGACCCACTGCAGACCATATTTCATCAATTTTCATACTGGATCAAACAGCATCAACACAACCCTTTATCATCAATCGTAAACTTTGCTCAATACTTCAATTAGAACAATGAAAACATTGTAATCAGAACTTCAGAAATAACCCAGACTTGAGAAATAGATATGCAGATACAAACTCAACCCTAAACAGACATTAATTCAAATAGCATACGCTACTTTGCTTCACTGAAGCCGCCTACATACGCGCTTTTCTGCACACCAACCTACGTATAATTCTGTGTATACTATTCTTCAGAAAACCCTAACTGCCATACACACTTTTCATGAATCAAACCCACGTATATACGTGATTTTACTGAAACCAACTAGCGTATAGATCTGTAAATGTAAATTTTTCAGAACATATCAGATCTATAAAACTTACCTAGATTTCTTCATTTTCTTCAGCAGACTTGCGAGAGTTCTTCATCATTTCTTCAGTAGATCATACTAGAGATTCATCATCTTCAGATCTAGAAATCTTAAACCATAATTATATCCATGGGTGCATCATAGATTTAGTACTATCAATTAAAAACAGAGTTCATCCATGCAGATATTCCTTAGAGAATTTTTATTCATCAACAACCCTTACGTATGCACACTTTGCACTATGATCTTCTTCTCCTTATAGAGATTTAGTTTTTACCAATACCATGAGTCAAAACCACTCAACTACTGATGGTAATCCTGGATGGAATCAAATAGATAATACAACGCTCAATATTGTGGGCTAATACCATGGTAAAGCCCCATGGTATTATAATTTTGAAGCACAAACAGGCATACGCGACTTGGGACGTACTTATCCACATACATATGCAACTTTGCCTTTAAAAACCCGTGTATACATTGTGACATATTATATTTATCATTTCTTTGGCACTTGCTGGAATTCTTTTCTCTATCACATCTGAACTGATCTGTAGATACATCATTCTTACATCTTTAAAAAATAGGTTTCTTAACATAGGTAACTCATCAAGTAGGTTTCCATCAAGGACCACTTCATCAAGTAGGTTGCCATCAAGGACAACTTCATCAAGTAGGTTGCCATCAAGGACAACACATTGCATCATATTTCCAACATCTAAAGATGTCATCAAAATGTGAAATTGTTTGTGCTTCGGTGTTGATATATATGTCTATAAATTTGCAATCATTGGCTATCATTTGGTGGTTTTTTATGACCCCTATAAGGCTGATTATCTATGCCCTCAATTGGAGAGCCTCTTTTCCCTTCTATTCATCACCTTTTTTACCTCATCTTCCCTAGCTTCTTCATTTGTCATCCAAGAGGCTAGGGCCATCAATTGCAAATCCCCCAACCTAGATTTTGTGTCCCAAATTTTCATATAATTTAGGACAAGATTATGCATGTAAAACTCTGTCAATTAAGCCTCATCTTCTATGTTGGACTGACAGCAAAAATCAATAAATTTCCTGAAATTCTGGAAAGGAAATGACCCATATGATGTTATAGATTTGATCTGGAACTGTAGCCACTGTTCCTTAAAGTGAATGTCATAAAATTTTGAGGAATGATTTTGTTGTATTGCCTCCATGCACAGGTCTACCATGGTGGAAATATGCTTTTTGTTTTGTTGCACTTGGCCATTCAATCTTGCATTCTCTGTGTAATATTCCCAATTAGCCCAAGCTAATGGGAATATACAATTTTTTTTCATTTTCCTATTGCAAGAATAAATGTATAAAGGACGACAATAAAAGCTCCTAAGATAGTGAATAAAACAATTCCACATGTGAACAAAGATAAATCTGGGCTATTTTAATAAAACACCCTTATGTGTGAAAGGGATTGAGACATTGGCCTGGGTCAACCATGACCAGATCAACAGCGCTCTCTAGAAGGGATGAACCTCTTTGATTCACAGCACAGTCTTAGTTGGAGGTGGCACATGTAAAAGAAGCTAAATAATTGAGATGGTTTAGGGTTTTCCAATATTTCTATCTTATAAAAGGAAGAGGAGGACAATAGGAGAAGGTTGTTGATTGGATTATATTTCTGAATATATTGTCTGTTTAGACATATATCATTCTCTTGGATGTTTAGCAGAGAATAGTTTTGTTTAGCACTGTGTTTTCCTGATCATGAATCCCCGGTCTTTCCTTGAGAGGCCTCTTGGAAGAGTATTTCATATCTTGTCCACTATCACGCAATTGGCCAAGCTTCATCTTCCAACTACAACACAGATCTTGTTGAGGGTTTGGTTGTCCTTGTAAGCTGCAGCAAGTGGAGACTAGGTCTACTCAGATCTAGGCCATTCTAGTGCCTCTTTTCAGTGGGAAAGCCTTCTATCCCATTGGAAAGTGTGTATTGGATCATTGGAGCTTCAGATCCACATCTTGGCATCAAGCCAAACTGATCTTGAACCCTACATCGTACTCTATCTTCCAGATCTATGTTTTCCTGTAGGTGTTGCTGTAAGGGCTTTTAGAATAACTTGGAGGAGATATCTCTAGTGTTGGGAATCTGCCCTTCACTATGGTGATCCATGGATTTCAGATCTAATCCATGTTATATTCTGATCTGATTTGGATTCTCCAAAATTTATTGCAGAATTTCTGAATATTTATGTAGATCTGCAGCTTTAGATCTTAGATCTACTCCGCGTGCTTCATGTATTATTGAAAATCCCAAGGGATATGTAAAGTAGAGACTCTATAGTGTATGGATATGTCATAGATCTAACTGCTCATGCATTATTTTTCTCTATATCTAAGTTGTAATCAACAGCTGTTGCAGCATAATAAAATAACGTTGTCAAGCCTTTTGCAGTGAATATATGTGATTGCAACACCTCTTTTTGAGGGATTTCTTCTATTTAAGTCTTATATGTCCTATTATACATTGTATGGGCCTCATTTTAAATCTTATTTTCTAATATAAATGTTATTTCTGAGCCTCCATATTGGCCTCCTTCTCTTACATTGTTGAACTACGTTATTCCTGAGCAGTATTATTTAATATTGCTGATTGTTCCCATTTTGGGATATTACAATGGTATCGGAGCAATAATCTTGGCATAGCTTGTGATTCCTTTAGATGCCAATATGTCTTCAGAAGAAGATGAGCCTCTCACTGAAAGAGAGAAGAGGTATCTAAAAAGAAGACAGAAGAAATTTGATTACACAAATGATGATAAAGACAAGGGTAAAGCCCCTGAATCTGAAAGTGATGAAGATGGGAAGGAGTTTCCAAAAACCCTTTATAAAGCCATGAAAGATCTTTCTAGAGAAATCAAAGAGATGAGATTGGACAGAATCAAGGAATTTCCTAAGAGATTTCATCTTGGAGAAAGCTCTGGCATGTCTCATCATAGGAATGATCAACCAGTGAACCAACCACAAGTTCCATAACGCTCTACCATGCCTAATTTTTTGGCTATGGAAAATGAAGGGCTTCAAGAGAAAGCATCCCTTGAAGACTATTTTGAAGAATTTGAGTCTCAGAATCAGAGATTCAATGATCACTTGAGTTTTCAAGAGTTTTGTCACCTCAAGGACAAAAGAAGACCAAGGTATCAACATAGAGATGGTGGATTCACTTAGAATCATGATCGACATCACTCTATGGGCAGATTATTTTTACCCAAGTTTGATGGGTCATCCACTTGTTTTGCCAAGGCATGGGTAGAAAAACTGGACATATAATTTCAATTGAACAAGGTCCCAAATATGGAAGCTATCAATATTGCAGCGCTGCACTTTGAAGGTGAAGCGCACAACTGGTGGTTCCATGGCTTGTCTACATTGGGTCATGCCAATGTGACTGCTTATTCTGAGTTCACTAGAAGGCTGGTGGAAAGGTTTGAATGAAAATATCCGGAGGCACCTTTCATGAGTCTTGCAAAGTTGAAGCAATCAGGTAATGCAGAGTCTTATATTTCTGAATTTTTGAGATTATCTGTTATGGTTCCTAATTTGTTTGCAGCAAGAAGGGTGTACATGTTCATCGATGGTCTAGACGAACCTCTTCACAGGTTGGTAAAGTCTACCAAGCCCACTACCTTGCATGATGTCCTTGAGAGGGCTAGAGACCTTCAAGACTCCTTGCCAAAAGTAAAGGCAAACCTTCAGCACAAGCCCTCTTTTCCTTCTAAAGGAAAGGAAGAGAAAGTTTCTCCTTCTAAGGAGAGCACATACAAGAAGCCTCTTGATGATGAAGTTCGGAGAGATCTAAGGATGAAGAATATATGCTTCACTTGCCAAGAACCATGGGTACCTGGACATAGATGTGCTGCTAGTAAAGAACATTACATAGAGGTATTCTCAGATCTTGAACAAGATGAAGAAGATGAACCAAGAAGGGGTCACAGCCTTGATAATGTTGAAGGAGATCCAACACCATCAGGAG
Source organism: Pinus albicaulis (assembly GCA_034641835.2). Lineage (NCBI taxonomy): Eukaryota > Viridiplantae > Streptophyta > Pinopsida > Pinales > Pinaceae > Pinus > Pinus albicaulis. The sequence continues at coordinate 880,025,586 of CM076570.1, forward strand.
ATGGAAATGAAGCATTTTATCCTATTAGAGGAACTCTTGCATCTTTGAGAGGAGTACCTAAGTACTTGACCTTAAGAGTTCAAGGTTCAATCATGAATCAGAGGGCTTCTGTAATGATTGACAGTGGGGCTACCCACAACTTCATTGATGCCCATCTTGTGCAGAGGAGGGAAATAATCACTAATACTTTTGGGGGATTCTCTGTTTTGGTCCCAGGAGATATAAAAATGCAATGCATGCATTATGTTCCATCACTTTAAGTCACCATGGGATCATACACCTTGGTGGATCACTTCTTTGTAGTTGACGTACTAGACACCAATGTTATCTTGGGTGTTCAATGGTTGATTACATTGGGGAAAGTCACCACTGATTGGGAGGCTTTGCAAATGGAATGGGTGGACAAGAAGAGTGGTGAACCTCACATGATAAAAGGCATGCATACTTACCCCTCACATAACACTTCCACACGTAAAACAAATATGGATTTGCGCAGTGGAAGCAAGGACATCACATTCCCATCTATTATGTTCATGAGATTTCAGCATGGGACACTCTTATCTAGTGGCAAACCACCTGGGAGGCCACATGATTTAGATTTTGTGGGGAAGACCTCACAAATTGCTGCTTCAAACTTCGATCCATGAGGGATTGGAGCACTTGAAGAAAAATCTACAATTCTAGGAGACTTGGGTCAGCTCAAGAAGGAGGGAAATATTTCTCCCTTATCATCATCACCCACTCTCAATTCTGGATCTGCACTGTGGGAGGAGAAGAATGGAAGGAACAACCTTCCAACACACACCTTTGGCATAGGAGATGTCAAGGAGGAGATCATAAACATGACAGAAATTTATGTTGATGCATCATCAGTGCTGTCATTGTTGAGCAGTGTAGATCTGTATTGGAAATCCCAACTTCTAGTGGATTATTCCAAAGATCTTCACACTTGTATGATAATTGATGACTAGATGCATGAAGAGGGCTACTTAGTCCAAGGAGGGGTCATCTATCATCATGGTAGGATATTCTTGTCTAGAGCTTCTAAGCTCAAGAAGAAGTTACTACAAAGAGAATACAAAGAGTTATGTTTCATCCATATGTACTCCATGGAGATCTACAACATCATCATGAGAAGCTTTGATTGGGAAGGCTTGAAATAAGAACTACATTATAATTTTCGAGAATGCATGAACTACGTGGAGTTGGGGAAGCCATATGACTCTATGCAAGAGTTATTTCAGCCATCTCTTCCTTCTTTTGAAAGAGGAGAAAGATCCATGCACAACTCCATGTGTATGAAAGACATTGTTGTTGAAGAGTTTGATCACGTAAAGCAAGTTTCATTTTCTGATTTTACATATTATTTCACCATGTTTATGCAGGACATGACTCCAAGGAAGAGTAATGTATCATGTAAATCTCATGGCAAACATTGGGCCACTAAAATTTCTGAATTTGGCCACTCCCTTGATGTGCAAAGGCAGATTTGATTTTAGATGGGTGCTTTCCAAAGGAACCAAACATATCTCACACTTTCAGCTATGGTGAGATGACATGTGCAGCAAGTAAGTGGTGGGGAAACCACTTACCATACCTTGATCTGATGCAGGAAAGAGATGCACTACGCTGGTATCATATGTGGGACTATGACCCACCTCCTCATGCTCAAATTTTTGTTTGTATATATGTATTTTTGCTTCCATACCTTGATGATATAGTTGTACTTCTTATGGGTATGTATGGAGGGAGGATGGGAAGCTTGTATGTACCACATGGGATGGAGACTCTCTATGTACCTTATGACACATGTTTCGGGGAGAGTATTGGTTCAGCCATGTTTGTTTCATTTGAGTTCTTGACTCCTTGTGGGATGGACTATGCACATCTCATAATGACTTTGGAGGAACAATTCATGGAGGGTTGGATTGGTGAGCACTTAGAAAGCTTAACTCATGATGGTGTCACCAATATTCCCAATTAGCCCAAGCTAATTGGAATATAAAATTTTGTTTCATTTTCCTGTTGCATGAATAAATGTATAAAGGAGGACAATAAAAACTCCTAAGATAGTGAATAAATCAATGCCACATGTGAACAAAGATAAATCTGGGCTATTTTAATAAACACCCTTATGTGTGAAAGGGATTGAGACATTTGACTGGGTCAACCATGACCAGATCAACAGTGTTGTCTAGAAGGGATGAACTTCATTGATGCACAGTGCAGTCTTAGTTGGAGGTGGCACATGTGAAAGAAGCTAAATCATTGAGATGGTTTAGGGTTTTGAAATATTTCTATCTTATAAAATAAAGAGGAGGACAGCAAGAGCTGGTTGTTTATTGGATTATATTTCTGAATATATTTTCTATTTAGACATATATCATTCTCTTGGCTGTTTAGCAGAGAATAGTGTTGTTTAGCACTAGGTGTTCCTGATCGGGAATCCCACCTCTTTCCTTGAGAGGAATCTTGGAAGAGTCTTGCATATCTTGTCCACTATTAGGAAATTTACCAAGCTTCATCTTCCAACTACAACGCAGACCCTGTTGAGGGTTTGGATGTCCTCATAAGCTGTAGCAAGTGGAGGCTAGATCTACTCAGATATGGGCCATTCTAGTGCCTCTTTTCAGTGAGAAAGCTTTCTATACCATTGGCAAGAGTGTATTGGATCATTGTAGCTTCAGATCCACATCTTGGCATCAGGCTAAACTGATCTTGAACCCTAGAACACAGTCTATCTTCCAGATCTCTGTTTTCCTGTAGGTGCTATTGTAAGGGATTTTGACATAACTTGAAGGAGAGATATCTAGTGTTGGGAATCTTCCCTTCACTATGGTGATCCATGGATTTCAGATCTAATCCATGTTATATTTAGATCTAAACTGGATTCTCTTGTATTTACTATAGAATTTTTGAAGATTTCTACAGATTTGCAGCTTTAGATCTCAGATCTACTCCATGTGGTTCATGTATTGCTGGAAATCCCAAGGGGTATGTAAAGTAGAGACTCTATAGTGTATGGACCTGTCATAGATCTGACTGATCATGCATTATTTTTCTCTATATCTAAGATGTAATCAACAGTTGTTGTAGCATAATAAAAATAATGATGTCAAGCCTTTTGCAGTGAATATATGTGATTGCAGCACCTCTTTTTGAGGGATTTCTTCTATTTAAGTCTTCTATGTCCTGTTATACATTTTATGGGCCTCATTGTAAATATAATTTGATGATATAAATGTTATTTTTGAGCCTCCATATTGGCCTCTTTCTCTTACTTTACTGAACTGCGTTATTTTTTAGCAGTATTGTTTAACATTGTTGCTTGTTCCCATTTGGGGATATTACACTCTGCTTGTGCTTCTTGTAGATTCTCTTTCAACACTACATCCCTAAGTTTTACATCAGCCAAATATATCCCCATATTAGTGAGTTTGTGTTTCATGATCCCTACATCTTCCACATTCTTAGTTTTGGAAATTTTCATCCAATGGTGTGTGCGCTCTCTCTCTTTCTCTAAATCATAGAACAGGGGAATTGAAAGATTTTAAGTGATAATCCTCCCTCCTTCAATGAATGTGTAATAGGAGGTCAAGTTTGGTTGTGGGCTAGGATGTGGAACTATTGTAATGTCGTTTGGGACAGTTTTTGGAGAGGTTAGTTCTTCCTTTGGTTCCTCCTCTTGTTTCCCAACTTTGGGATTTTTCCCCTCAACCACTGCCTCTTTTTCATCACCTTGCACCTTGTTCCCCTCTAATGGTGTCTTTTTCTCCTCCGATGACTTTTTTCTCTTCATGTAGAAAATTATGAGTTTCTTGTAGTGTTGTATGAGTTTCATGTAGCAAACTCTGTGTTTCCAGTAGAAAACCATGTTTTTCATGTTGCCCCTTCTTTTATTCATCTTGGTAGTCTGTGGGTGTTGATTCTTATGTGACGGATGCTATCCTCGAGGAGTGCCTCCTTATATAGGTCATATGTGTATTTTTAGGTGAATTTACCTCTTGAATATTTTCCTCCTCTAGCCCTATTTCTTCTTTCTTATTTGGTGATTCTTCAATTGTGATGGGACTCTTGGTTGGAGTTTGAGGTCTCCCTTGTTTCACCCTGGAACTCTTCCTGGTCGTGAAGTGCATGGGGGTCTACCTCTTTATTATTTCTTTCACAGGGGTGCTTAGAGTGGCTAAGGTGGCAGCCACTTCCTTTTCAGAGATCCCTGTTGAAAGGTTGGTTTGTTGAGGGGAGATATTAGTGGTAAGCTTGGGGTCTATTATCTCCTCCTCTTTTGTCTTTATTTACTTCTCTTCGTCTTTCTCTTCCTCTTCTTTTTCATATTCTTCTCATTTTTCATATTTCTTTTCCTCCTATTCTCTTTCTTCATATCCTCCTACATTTTGTGCATGTTCTGCCTCTGTTTCCATTTCCTCTTATTCCTCTTCTTCCTATGTCCCTTAAGTCCCTTCCTATTTTTCTTTGATTCCCCTTTCTCCAAGGCTAGAGGAAGGGGTTTCTCTAGGAGTGATTATTTGTGTCCCAATGAATGCTTCTTTTTCCATGTCAATGAAGGTGGACCAAGGTACAGGGATGTTGATTTTTTTGAGAACATTTCCCACTATGAGTTTAATGAGACCATGATGAGCTAGTTGTTGATAGTTTCTCTCCCTTACCCTCAAGCTCATATATCTGATTGAATGCAGGAGGAAGTGTAAGGTGTTGAGTCTTTAATCTAATTGTATCTCACCTTTGAACCTAAGTTCATGAAACAATATAAAATAGTATCCATACACCACACTTAGTCTTCCCTCACAGGAGATATATTTCATGATGTGGTAGGCTACTACATCCCATGGGTAAGGTAGATTATCTCTTCTTACCCCATTCTTATCTTCAATGTATTCTTCGTTGGGCAAGAAGAAACTCTTCTTAGAGGAAATATTAGATACTATGTCCTCTTTGTTCCACTTAACTCATATAGGTAAGGTGGTGACTCTGCTAATGCGATCAGCGGATATGGTAATTTCTAGCCCTCTTACCATTTTGGTGGCCCTAGCATCTCCTTGTGATTCCAAGGCTACTACAAATTCTCGAGCCACTTCATCATAAAAGCCTTTGAGGAGCTCAAAGCACCCCAACCATTGGTGATTTCTAAATATGTCAATCACAGGAGGGTGTAGTCTAATTCTTTTTATGTGTATGGGCTCCCATCTATTGAAACCTCCACCCATCTTGTGATTATGTTAGAGAGATGGTTTTTTGTGGCTTGTTTCTAAAAGCACTATGATATTGGATCCCAAAGGTTTTATCTTTACACACAATGTGATTTTCTTATCCCTACTCCTTTGAACAACCTTTTAATTTACCAGATTATGGCTTGATGGGATGGTGGCTACTTAAATATGGTATTTTGATGATATTTTGCTTCAAGGATGGTGCTGGGGTGTCAATACACTCTTAGGTTGGCTTACATGACACTTTCTATCACCTTGTGGCCACCCTGGAAACTTCTTGTATCAATAGAAGACTTTCCTGCAACATGGGTTTCTTGCAAAGCTCAACCATAGATCGAAGCTCCTCGGTGTCTCATGTCTGTCTCCTTCTCTAACTGATCTCTAAATGCCCAATAGAATGAGGGGGAACGAGCCAAACTACACTTTTTATTGCAAATTGAGCGGGCTTGGAGCATAATGGTGATGTTGATTTGGCACGAGGTTTCCTCATTTGGACCATTGGTCCCACTTGCACCAATCATTCACTCCTATCTCAAAATAAACTCCAGCTCCTCGTGATATTTCCCTTAACTGATGTGACAGCTCAATGTGGCATGCAAACTCCACTAATTTTTTTTTTAATTATTCGAGGGTGGCTAAGTTAAATGGTAATTTTTTTGCCTATTAAACTATTTTTTCTCAACATTTACTCATTTTAGTCAAATAATGCATAGCGAGAGGGAAAGGGAGATATATGTGAGCCTACATAATGCTAATGAGTGGCATAACCCTTTGATGAGGGATATCGAGCATAATGATGGTCACAAGTGATTTGTCTAATTTCTTTTTCTTTTTTTTTAAGAGAGGAGATTATTTTCTGATTGAGGTTCTTATTGTCTTTTCTTGCTTATTCTTCTATAGGTGCCTCATGGAGATCCTATGATGTTTCTGCTAGTGTAGCTTCTCTTTTGGAGCCATTTTTTAATCTTTAGGAGCCGTCTTCATTATTCATCTCATTCCTTTTTGATGTGCTGACTACATGCACGGATTTTCTACAGGAAGTGATCATCTTCTGGTAGCAGTTCCCTTGTTGCATTTTTCAAGCTCAATTGACCTGAGGAATGAAGAAAAGTAGTGTAGGAATGCTAGGGGTGGTGTTAGGAAGTGGATGGAGAGGTGTAATGGAGGAGGATATGAGAGGAGATGCCCTGTGTGAGGATTTAGCTAAACTAGATGACATTGGTGAAATAGAGGGTTTGATGAGTGAATACTTATGCATGGGGTGGAGTCATGGTTAGGAATGGTGGACATAGGTAAAAAAAATTATTTTTCATATCTTTTTTAGGGTTAGGTGGCCTTGGGTGAGCTTATTCATCCTCGGGTGACTTTCCTGTAGCATTGCAGGGTTTCCTGTAACACTACAGAGAGTAAGAGAAAAATGGATTTTTTTCTCACCTGGTGGGATAAATGGATGAATGAATGCATGTTGGGGTTGGAATGGAGTGGATAGGTAGAGGAAAGAGAGATAGAGAGAGAATTAAAGTTTCTCCTTTTGTCCAAATTGTCCCTAATTAGCAACCTGTAAAACAGAAGCAGGTTAGTGCATAGGTGTTCTGTCACTCTTTTGCTTTTTTTCTTTCTTCTCCCTGTTTTTTTTTTAAGACAGGTGGGATGCCTTAGTAGAGGATTTCAACCCACAATCCTGCCTTGGGTGACTCAAGGAGGTTTTCACCCAAGGATATTTTATTTCTCTGTTTTTTTCTTTTCTCCTTTTTTCTTGCTCCACAGTAGCCTCATGGAGGTTTTCAACCCAGGAGTTGGCCTTGGATTCCTTAGAAAGGTTTTCACTGAGGCCTCTTTTTTTTTATTTTTTTTATTTTTCCTAGGAATATGAGGGGCTAGAAACTATGGAGCTCACAATGACATTCACCTCCCTGTTTATTGTATTGATAAACTCAGCCTTAGACATGGGCTTCTTGTACATTTATAGCTTCTTACTATTGACAAGCAGAGGGTGTTGGAAATATTATCATCGATGGAAAAGGAGCGGATCAGGATAAGAAAAGGTATAAATGAACAACAAGGCAAAGAAGACAAAAGTGCAATGAAACTGCTACATTGAAGAAATTGTAATAATGTGAAATTTTTGATTGAGCTAAATTGTTGTGATGAAAAGGCAAGTCTCTAAGGCAAAGGCAAGACTCCAAGGAAAAGAAAAATATGCATTAAGCTGAATTGTTGTGATACATTAATGATATAAATTGTTATTTGATGTTGGCATTAAGTTTATCCATTCAATAATTACATATGGCTGAAATTAATATTGGATTATTTATGTATTTTGTGGACTAATATTCAAGATATGAAGTGTGTGGAAACGAATGAGTGAAAGGCAAAGAGTCAATCCTATTCTCTTCATATTATTGTGTGGAATACAAACAACCTTCAAAATATCTATATAAAATATGTCATTTTTTAGTGCATAAGGTGGTTAGAGATCTGGAGAATGCGAGAGAGTTGATTGAGATACTATGCACATATGGAGTTGATGTGAAGCAGATTTGAAGGGAGAAGAGGAAGAAGTAAAGATGGAGGTATGAAGATTTGATAACCAGGTAAATGAACATATTTTTTTCATGTTGTGTGAGGGGATTGTGGTATCCTTTCAAGTTGTGTCTTGATAAAATGTTCAGTTGGAGATGGTTGAGGTAGGAGTCTCCTGTGGGTGGTAGCCTACAGAAAAAACATGGGAGTTGGAGCTTCCTTACATGTGGTATCTTGCAGAAATTTGAGGTAGCAACCTCCCGTAGGTTGGATCCTACAGAAAATCAAATGCAATAAGGAGTAGGAGCTTTCCTTTTCATCACAACAATAATAAAATCGTGGTTTTCTCCCTTATGTGTTTCCACTTATATATGGTGTCCATATGCATTTTTATTGTGTGTATATTTGGTGTATTGGTTTGCTTATTACTTGTTGTTCACACATTCAGTTTTTTTATCATTATTTATTAATTTTCTCTTGTGATGTTTTAAGTTAATTAATTAAATGAAAAGAATTGTAATTTCCATGAATGGACTAAAATGATTCACCGCCATGCCCCCCCCTCAGTTTAGTCAAGGGTTCATCAAAGGTATCCCCTCCTCATCTATGGTTTTGATCTGAATAACTCCATTGTCATGGAATTTCTCCACTTGATAAATTCCTAGCCATTTGGTCATTAAAATTCCCTTGAAGTCCTTGAATTTGGATTCATAGAGAAGAGCCCAATATGCTTCCTGAAATGTCTTTTCTTTGATGTGTGTGTCATGCCAAACTTTTCTTTGCAGTTGGATTACTTTTATGTGAAGGAGGGCCTGCATCCTAAATTCATCCAAATCATTTAGTTGCAACAACCTTTCTTGTTGTGCATTTTTGATGTCCAAGTCCAAATGAGCTGCCATTCTAAGTGTGGTATAGTCAAACTCAATGGAAAGAAAAGATTTATTCCCATAAACTAGATCATATGGATTAAATCCTATAGTTGTTTCCTAGGTGGTATTGTAAGCCCAAGTCGGTTCCACAAATCTATTTGCCCAGTATTTCATTTTGTTTCTCACAAATTTTGTGAGGATGTTCTCCAAGGCTTTATTTTTCACTTCCACCTAGCCATTTTCTTGAGGATGATAAGCAATGGAAGTCTTGTAATTTATTTTGTGCTACCTCATATGGTTCTTAATTATATGAGATGTAAATTGAGCCCCCTGGTTGATGACTACCTATCTGGGGTATCCAAACTTGTAGAACACATTATCTCTCAAAAACTCAGCTACCTTCTCTTCTGCTTTTTCCTTTACAACCCTTGTTTCAGCCCACTTGGTCAAGTAATCGGTGAAAATTATGATATATCTCTTCTTCCTGGATGGTGTATCAATGGGTCCAATGAATTCCATGCCCCACTTGTCAAATGGCTCTAAATCCACTTCATTTTGGAAATTAATTGCATCCCTTAGTGTAGGTCTCCCCATCCTCTGACACTCATCACATCTATTAGTGTATCTCTTGGCATCCTTGTGGAGGGTAGGCCAATAGTAGCATGCTTGCAAAGCTTTGAAGGTTTTCCTCTAAGCAGCAAAATTACCCCCATAGGGACTATCATGACATGCTGAGAGGATGTAAAAGACCTCCTCTTCCCTCACATATCTTCTAAGAATTTTATCCGTACCCAATTTGAAGAGATTTCCACCAATCAAAGTGAAAGGGACATCTTTCCTTATAATCTTACTCTTTTCTTTGGATGAAAGGTGTGGATGAAAGCTCTCAACAACCAAGTAGTTAGATATGTTATAAAACCAAGGAGAGAGTGTTGAGATGGCGAAAATATGTTCATCTGGAAGATAATCATACACTATTCCTTCTTCATCTGTAGATAAAGTTAGTCTATATAAGAAATTTGCAACAACATTTTCCTTTCTCAGTTTATCATCAATTTTCAATTTAAACTTCAGCAATAACAACAACCATCTAATTATTCTAGCATTAACATCAGGTTTATTCATTAATTACTTGATTTTTGCATGGTCAGTATGTACAAAGCTATGATAACCAGTAATGTAGTGCTTGAATTTGTTTAGGGAATGGAAAATTTCTAAGAGCTACTTTTCAGTGACAGTATAGTTAAGTTCAGCTTTAGACAGATTCTTACTAATGAAATAAATGGAATAGGGTAATTTCTATTCCATTTTCCCCAAGGCTTCCCCCACATATTTATTTGATTCACCTATATGAATTTGGAAGGGAAGAGCCCAATTGGAACCAAGAAGAATAGGGGTAGTGATTAGCTTTTCCTTGATGATATCAAAAGCCTAATGACAGAGAATAGACGAGAAAAACTTGAATATTTGGCCAAAAATCCGAATAATGGTGAATCCATTTTATTGAATTCCTTAATGAACCTCGTATAGTAGCCAAGAAAACCTAGGAAACTTCTAATATCTCTCTACTTTTTAGGAATAGACACATTTTTTATGATGTTGATTTTGTTTGGGTCTACCTGTAATCTTGCTTGTGATATTGAATGGCCTAGGAATATGCCTACCCTTTTTAGAAACTCACATTTTTCAGGACTTAGGGAGAGATGCATTTCAATTCACTTTCTCAGCACTTTTCCTAGATTGGAGAGAGTCTCCTAGAAATCATACCCATAAGGTGTGAAATTTTCCATGTACATCTCTACAAAATCATGGACTAGTTCAAAAAAATTGCTCAGGACTACTCTCTAGAAAGTAGCTGGGGCATTGCACAAGCCAAAGGGACGGAATTTGTAAGTGAAAGTTCCCCAGGGACATGTGAAAGTGCTCTTTTCCTAGTCCTTAGGGATAATTTGAATCTGGTTATACCCACTAAATCCATCCAGGAAGGAGAAAAACTTCTTTCCTATAAGACCATCCAGAACTTGATCGATGAAGGGCAAAGGGAAATGGTCCTTTTTAGTGGATTTGTTTATTTATCCACAATCTACACAGATTCTCCACATTCCATTTTTATTTGGGACTAGAAAAAGAGGAGACACCCACTCACTATCTAATATGGGGTAGATGAAACGTGCATCCAATAACTTTTGCAGTTCATCTTTCACTATGTATTATAAGGTTGGGTTCATCCTCCTTTGGGGCTAGTGCACAGGTTTACATCCCTATTTAATATAAATATGATGTGTGCACATTAATGGATTCGCCCCTTTCATTCCCTTATATTACTAGGAAAAAGCATCTAAGTTTTCCTTTAGCAGCTGGCACAATTTCTCTTATTCTTTGGTCAAGAGGGATGAGTTAATCTTTAGAGATTTAGATGGGCCAAATTCCACAGCCATGGTGGCTTCATAGGTTGAGTCAAATGAGTGTAGCTCATTAGGGTAATTTTGAGGTATAAAATGGGCCTTCTAAGGAAAGTATAAAATATTACTGCAAATAATAAAATAAGATTTGATTACATCATAAAATTTTAGAAGGAAAAAATAAAAAACTATTTTTTCAACTTGTATTTTAAACTTATCTCCCAAAATTATTACTCAAATTTCGAGTCGAAGTACTTTTTTTATGCAAAATTTAATTCCTCATCCATGGAGGACCCATGTTGCATACTTTCGATGGATCCTACTACACGAAAAATGAGAAATACATGAAAAACATGATTGCAATCACATTTTTCATGTATTTCTCATTTTTCGTGTAGCAGGATCCATAAAAAGTATGCAACATGGGCACTCTTGGATGAGGAATTAAATTTTTCATCCAACAAGTACTCCTGCTCAAAATTTGAGTAAAAATTTTGGGAGATAAGTTGAAAATACGAGTTGAAAAAATAGTTTTATTATTTTATTGTTTTTTAATCTTTTTACCCCTTTACTTAAAAATGGTGAATCATCCCCCATGGATGACATCATCATCTTGAATCCTATTGGTTCTTATAAAGTTTATTTTCGTTGTAAATTTTTCTTAGGAGGCCCATTTTAGACCTCAAAAATCCCCTAATGCAATCGAAAGGTGGCTTTCATATTCTCTCACTAGGTCATCGAGTGGAATGGTAGTGGGGGACTGACTTTGCATGATGTGGTCAATGAGATCATCCTCATTGGGTTTCCCCCCTATAAGAACAATATATATGGTACAAATGGGGAAAGGTGTGGTACTATACACTTCATCGTCTTCTTTTTCAGCCTCCAACCACAAGGGTATGTCATGGTCAATGGAAGCTTGGGCAGGAGGATATAATAAAAAATGTTTGGACAAGGGCCCATTATTTATAGTCATTTTTCTGGCCCTACAACTAATATAAGCATCGGTAGTGGCCAACAAAGGTATTCCTAAAATGAGAGGATATACATTAAATTTGGTTTTTTGATGGAGGGTGAGGAAATTTGTGGGGTACTCCCAGGAGTTAATCAAGACCATCACATCTTCAACAATTCATTCGGTATCTAGTGTGGATATTTCTGCAAGTTGTAGAACAGTGGTAATCTTTCTCAAGGCTCCTTGGAGGTTAAGTTTAAGCATAGTTTCCCTACTCATCACATTGATGGCAGCCACAAGGTCAATCAGAGTGTGGAGGGCTATGACACCATTGATGTGCACATCTACTACTAGAACTCCAGGGTCCACGTACTTCAAGAATACCACCATTCCCAACATTAAGTCGGAAATTTGGCCCACAACATTTATGGTGGGGGTGTCTTTATTCTTTCTCCCACGATTTTTAAATCAATTTTCTTTGATGACCCTATTGTAAATAGGAACATCCTTAATGGCCTGGAGAAGGAGTATTTTCACACACAGATTTTTCCATTCTCCCAAGAGTTCAATATGTTTTGTCGTGTGCTATCTAGGGTGGATCAAGAGCTCAGGAAAACGAGGTTGATTTGTCTGAGGGTTTCTCTCTTGTGTTTCCTCCCCAACCTCTGCTAGTGGAGATGGAGGATGATTTTCTGGAAGTAATCTTCCAGATCTAAGGTTGATTTCATGTATATCCACAACATATATTTGATAGGATGTTTCCCCACTCTAAAATTTTTGTGCCTTCTTGTTGTTCGGATTAGGATTGGGTTGGGTAGGCATCTGAGGCAACTTAGGTGGAGCATAGTGAGTGATATGAGGTAGAGGTTGGGGTGGAGCCAGTAAAGAAGGTGGTTGGTTATGTTGCGGCCTCCACCATTGTGATGGGTTTCTCCACTGAGGCAGTTGAGGAACATATTGCTAGAAGGGTTGGTTTAGAGACTGAAGGTGATATGGAGGGGTGTAAGGCCATGTAGGAGGTGTAGTCTGTGATGGAGGAGTGGATGCGTACCAATACTATATACGTGCACTCTGGTGTGTATGGTAGTAGGAGTAAGGTGCACCTTGCATGCCTTGCTGATATGACCAAGGCCGTTGAGGCCTTCTCTGATTTATGAAGTAGAGTTTATGTGGTACTCCTTCTCCACCTTCATATACAACTTTGAGACTAGGTAAGGAGGGACACTTATCTATGTCATGATTATCTTCACATATTAAGAAAACCTCTCATACATTTAGTGGAAATTCATTTTGAGGGTGTTTTCTGGTACATCTAAGGAAAAATATAGCCAATGGCCTCTCTGCTTCCTCTTGCGTCATCTTGATCTACATTTTGGCCATTTTTAAAGAAAATTTGTGCAGCATCTCACTTTTGAAGTCCTCCAACATATTCCCAATCTCATGCTTGGAGGAGGTGGAAGAGGATGTTGGAAATTGGGTTCAACACTCCCCGTGTGTTTCACGACATGGACTAACTGCCTCTCGTGGATCCTAACTCTGGCGATTGTAGCGGAGACTAAAGTCTGCGGGTTTTGGTCTAACGGGAATCGTGATTCCAACAAGTGGTATCAGAGTGACAGGTCTCGAGTTCGAAACTCACCCAGCTCGCTTTGGGGGGAGATTGTTGGACATTAGGTTCAATGCTCCCCGTGTGTTTCGCGACATGGACTAACCGCCTCACGTGGATCCTAACTCTGGTGATTGTAATTCCAATAGAGGAAGGGGTGTTTTCATGCTTTGGATAGTTATACCTTTCTTCCTATATACCCTACAGTTGTTTCTAAAGACACTTTTGATGTCCTCATAAGGTATATGTTAGATGTATCCTCAAGAAAACATATTAAGGGTTTCTATCACCTCTTCCCTCATCCCTCGGAGGAGTACCAATTTGGGTGATCTGGGATAAAGGGTGTAGTTGTCTCTTTTAGAGTTCAGCTCAAATATTTCTTCATAATCCTCCAAATATTAATGAGGTCCCAAGGTCATCCTTAATATCTCCTCTTTGGTCTCTTTGGACTTGCAGTAGTCCCTATATTTTTTTTGAAGGACTCTTGCATCTATGCCCAAGTACTGATACTATTCCAAGGAAAACCCATGAACCAGCACAAGGTTGCATCCTTGAGGGTGGATGGGAACAATTTTAGTTTTTTGTCATCAGAGGCATAGTCATAAGTCCTACAGACAACAACAAACTCGAACATGAAGGTTTCAAGATGCTCAAAAGAAAGGCCATGGAAATGTGGAAGGGTTGAGGACTGATGTTCTTCATTATAGTTACTCCATATGTTTCTCTAATGGGAAATAATCCTTGGGCCCTAGTTTTATCCATGGCTTGAATTGGTGAAGCAGCTTCCTTAGGTGAAGCAAGTTCATCTTCTTCTCCAATAGGTTCTTCAAGATTTTTAGGTGGTCAACCTATTATGTGTTCAACCTCACAGTCACTGAAGAAGAGTGAAGGGTGACTGTGTGGGGATGTGGGAGTTTTCAGTAAGAATTTTCCTTGGTTATCCCTAATTCTATGAGGCATGAAAGTCAAATTGTTTTTGTATTTTCCAATAATTTGGAACTGAATGTAAAAGAAAATAAGAAAAAAATTCTAAAGCATAAACAAACATCTAGTTAGAAGCCACCCAACAATGACGCCAAAAAGTGGTCAACCCTTGTATTGCACCAAGATTGTCACAACTCTGAGAGGCTACTCAACTTTAATTTATCAACCCAGGGTTCATACAAACTTGGAGGTGACAGTGATATATGCATAGCAGATGAGTTCTACTCATGCGATCCTCATCTAAGTTTTACATTGAGGTGCTACCGTTAGAGTTACTTCTAGGAAAGGAAGTTTGTTACACTTCTAAATGTGATATAAGACTGGAAATAAATCATGACCATTACTCTATCAATAGGGAAAGAAACTACTCTAGATCACACTGATTCATCTATCTAATTTCAAGAAATAGAAATTCACACTTATGCTAATGCAAGAAAGGAAATTACACCACGTGGCATTTATAAGCTAGATTGATGAATTGAATTTTAGAAAAGGAAATTAATCTAGAGCACACATACTAAATCAAATGGTTGATTTAGTCCTATCTATCTCATGATCAACTATTTTGTTTAATGATGCATCTAGCAATGAGCTAAGCACACTGTTAAATGACCCTGTTTTGTAGAAGAAGGAGGAGGTGTTGAGGTGGTCTAAGAGGGTCCCTGGACCAAATATTTAGAGATAAAGGTCTATTGGTGGCTTGTCTAGGCTTAGATGAGGTGAAAGAATGATTTTTGGCTGAAGGAGAGAGGGTTTGGCACTAGTACAGGAAGTTGCTACAAGATTTCCTGTAGAGCTACAAGATGTCCTGAAAAGCTACAAGAAACAAATTGTGTGGATTTTGAGGCTAGAAATGGTGAGTAAAAGGTTCTGAGAGGTGGGGTGAAGGTGGATTTAGGTATATGAAGGGTAGCCAACCCATTGGACAAGCTCAAAACTCTTCACAAAGCCTGTCTTGCACCTTCAACGTGGCTCTCGGTGATGTGGTGGTGATTTCCAAAATCAGGGTTGTAGATGACTTGGATGGAAGGCAGTTGATGAAGGGTGGAGACTAAAGCTGATAGTGCTAAATGGGTCCTCCTTTGCTACTCTATTTAAACCTACAATCAAACTACATGTTCATGCATTCATAATTGATAAACTTATCATAAAAATAGTGGAAAATATGAGTTGAATTTAAGTAATCCTATGTATGGAACTGAAATAGAAATATACATATGCATCTACAACATGCTCATAATAAGAAAAGTGAACTATCTAACTTTTCCAAGAAATCATAAACTAAAATACATTTTAGTCTGTGGTGGAAGACCTTCCTCCTCAAGCTCCAATGGAAGAGGTGAGAGAGGGAGGATTAGTACACATTTTGGAGGTTTTATATGCTACTCAAAATAAAATGAAAGAGATTAAATACTACAACATAAGAGAAAACACAAGAACATAAGAGAGACTGAGGCCAATGGATTGGTCCCTAACCCACAAGCTCAAATCCCTGAAGCTAACTCAGTGGAGAAGAAACCAAATGCTCATTTTATTTGATAACCAGTCTTGTAGGTAACATATGAAATCCATAAATGTCTAATACAGGAGCCAAGAGTGCTCTAGCTACATTCAAAAATTGAATCATTGTGACTTATTTCTCTATCCTATTTATGCTCAGGGGTAGCTACCAACATTTCCCTATAAAGTAAGTATTTTTTCCCTTCGAACTCGAGAGAAGTGGAGCTTGCATCCCTTTTATCTTTCACTTTCTTTGTTGCCTCTAATTTTGAGTTGTTGGAGGAGAATCTCAAGGAGATATTGGCTACCTTTAGGAGTTAAGGAGGTGGTGAACCCTCCTACAATAAATCCTTTTTGTCTACTTCGAGCCCTGTTTGTACAATCTTCCTCAAAATGGCATTATTCCCCTGATTTCCTGCATTTAAACCACATTAGGCCTCGAAGCATGAAAACCCTTAATACAAAATTCTCACTAAGAAAAACATGAGAAAATTCAATTAAATGTGAGAGAAAGAGAGAATAATTAGGCTAAAAAGGTGACAATTAACCCCTTAGAATGTACCTAATCATGGTGCTCATCAACTACCATGGGTCTCTCAATGCCATACTGTTAGGTCCCTATATTACTATTATAGTCCCTTATTTTTGTTAGTGTAACCCCCTTATTGTTATTATTGTACCCCTATAACCCCCATATTTTTATTATCGTGCCCTTAAATTATTATTGTTAGGTCGGCTAGGATTACAATGTGGCCCCACTAGGATTACATTGTGGCCCCATGGACTCCTATATATAGAAAGGAGGTTTTGTAATTTGTATCATCCAAGAATTGTTCATTCATGTAATGTATTGAAGGTTGCCCCCTCAAAGTGGCTTATTTCTAAGGCATTGATATATCTTTTCTTCTATTTTTGGAGCTAGCTTCACAACATTTGGTATCAGAGCTTTGGATTCTAGGGTTTCGCTACTCCAAACAGGTCATCGTGGCATTTTTTCTATAACGTTTTTTCTACGAAGTTTCAGAAATATTTAGAGCTTGGTTCCCAATATTTTCAAAGATATGATCTATGGAAGTTAGGCCTTTTTGTAGGCTCCTCAATTTAATCTAAACAGGTAATCGTGGAATTTGCGCTATAACTTTTTTTCTACAAAGGTTCAAAATCTGAAATTTATAGGATGTGAAGCTGAAATCCTGAGGAAAATCGTCGCAAAATTTCAGAGCTTGGTTCACAAAATTTTCGGAGATATGCTCTGTGGAAGGTAGTGCTTTTTCAGGCTCCTGAATTTCATCTCAAAGAGGTGATCGTGGGAAAATCTTCATAACTATCTCTCTGAGCATCAGATTGCAGTGTCGTAAAAAGTGACCACAAGTAAATGGACTGTAGTTTCTTTTCTATCAATTTCAGAGCTAAAAGACGAAACAGTGACACGTGGAAAGTTGTACAAGTTCGATCTACTGAAACAGTCCATAATTAGGTCATTGTGGGAGATTGGACATAACTATATCTTAAAGAATCCAAATCAGCTCAGACCTGTGGAATTCCAAACAGGATTCAAAAGGCTACCTTAGTGCCAAATTTCAGATATTGAAGAGTTGTAACCACAGAGATAATCCAATTTAAATATTGAGCTCTTCAAAAGCAAGAAAAATGTGTGTAATTTTTTTCCGAATTGCATAAGTCTTGTTTGAAGAATCAATTTGAATTGATTCCAAGGGCATATTGTAGAATAGATATCAGTATTGGGTTCTAAAAAATTCCCCTTAAAAATAATTCAACACCCATTAAGCCTTCATAAGGCTCTACTATGACTCATGAAGATGAATAATTGCAACATCATCTATCAAAATTACAAGAGCAAGTGCACCAAATTTCACTCTCACAAAGAGCAACAAAAAATGAAATGGAAGTTTTGAAGAAAGGCGTGGAAGTGAAGATGGATGGTTTGAAGAAAGGCATGGAAGCTAAGATGGATGGCATGGAAGCTGGCATGGAAGCTAATATGGATGAAATGGAAAAAAAAAATGAAAGAAAACATGGAAAACATGAAGAATGATCTAAAAGCAGACATGGAAGGTTTGACAAAGTTGAAACACGAAATTTTTCCTAATGGTGAAAAGATAGTAGAGGAAACTCATGATGAGAACAAAATAAATGTTAATCGTGACTTCATAAACTCTAATGTTGGCGAGAAGAACCACCATATTCCAAAACTGGATATGAGGAAGTTTGATCGAAAGGATCCTATAACATGGATTATACAGATGGAGCAATATTTTGATCTCCATAATGTGCAAAACACACAAAAGGTGTGCATTGTAACTTTACATTTAGAACAAAATACATTTGTATGGTATCGATGGATTTTCTCCCGTAAAAAAATTGTCACTTGGTCAATTTTTACGGAGGAAATGAGAGCACATTATGAGGATGCAAAGAGCAACACCTTCTTTAGCCAATTGATAAATCTCAAACAAAAGGGTTTAGTGTGGCAGCACATTGAGGACTTCCAAAAATTTAATATAAGGGTAACTGATAGTCCAGAGGAACACGGGATTGATCTCTTCATAGGTACTTTAAAGATAACATCCAACATGAATTTCGCGTTTTGGAACCTGATTCATTAGAGAAGGCATTTAGGTTGGCAAGAAAAATTGAATGTAAAATTATGGCGACAAGGAAACCTACCACTCACTTCTATAAAGAAGGAAGTGTTGCTACGCCTAGATTTCCACAACCTACAAGGTTGACACCATAACAATTGGAATAAAAAAGTGCAAAAGGGATTTGCTACAGTTGCGATAGAAAATACACTAAAGGTCATAAGTGTGCAGAGAAGAAATTATTTTACATAGATTGTGAAGAGGAAGAAGAAAATTAACAAGAAGAGGATATACACCAGGAACCAGCCCTAGAAGAGGAGGAAATGAGTCCGACCATATCGTGTAATGCATTGGCAGGAATTTCCACTCCTCAAACTCTCAAGATAGAAGGACATATCAAGAAGAAAAAGGTAATAGTGTTGATTGATTTAGGTAGCACCCATAATTTTATTCATTGTAAGGTAGCCAAGGAATTGAATTATTTCCTATACCCAGCACCAGAATGTCAAGTGATGGTTGCAAATATAGGAACTATAAATTGCTCTGGAAAATTCCATAATATCAAGCTAACCATGGGGGAATATGTATTGAATAGTCCAATGCTTTCCATTCCTATGGGAGGTGTTGATGTTGTACTAGGAGTACAATGGTTACAATCTTTGGGGACAGTAACTTTTAATTTTCAGGAGCTTTTCTTGAAATTTTTTTCAGAAGGAAAGGAAGTTGAATTACGAGGTATTGCAGGGAAGCGAGGAAAGAAAATAAGCTCTAATGTCATGAAAAACCTTCTAAAGAAAGAACAACGAGGTGTAATTTCACAATTATTCTCACTAGAAGTTCCAACATCAAAATCATCTATTTCTGCAGATCTCCAACAAGTCTTGGACAACCATTCCAAGGTGTTTGAAACTCCCGAAGGACTCCCACCTATTCTTGATCATGATCATGCTATTCATTTGATTCCAGGAAGTGTTCCTCCAAACATCAGGCCTTATAGATATCCTTATGTCCAAAAGAGCGAAATTGAACGTATGATTGCAGAAATATTAGAGGCAGGTATAATTCAACCTAGTCAAATTTATTTCTCTGCTCCTATATTATTGGTACACAAGAAGGATGGATCATGGCACATGTGTCCGAATTATAGGGAGCTCATTAAGCTGACCATTAAAGATAAATTTCCCATTCCTGTGATTGATGAATTGTTGGATTAATTACATGGAGAAATTTACTTTACCAAGTTGGATCTTCGTTCAGGATATCATCAAATTAGAATGAAGAGTGAAGATATTCCAAAAACAACATTTTGAACTCATGAGGGTCATTATGAATTTTTGGTCATGCCTTTTGGCCTTACCAATGCACCTTCTACATTTCAATTGTTGATGAATTCCATTTTAAAACCCTTCCTTAGAAAATTTGTGCTAGTATTTTTTGATGATATACTAATCTATAGGAGGTATTGGAAGGATAATGTTTAACATGTTGATAGGGTGCTCAAACTATTGCAGGAGAAACAATTGTATGCAAAAACATCCAAATGTTTCTTTGGATTACAAGAGGTGGAATTTATGGGTCATATTGTATCTCACAAGTGTGTTAAGGTAGACCCTAACAAAATTAAAGCCATTAAGGAATGGAAAGTCCCCACAACCATAAAGCAGTTGCGAGGATTTCTCTGGTTAACAGGTATTATCGCAAGTTTGTTAAGAATTATGGGAAAATAGCAGCACCTCTAACAACATTATTGAAGAAAGATGCATTTTCATGGACTCCTGAAGCAACTAAGGCCTTTGAACATCTTAAAGAGGCAATGTGCCTAGCACTGGTCTTAGCTACCCCAGACTTCACAAAAACCTTTATTGTGGAATGTGATGCCTCAAGAAATGGAATTGGTGTTGTTTTAATGTAGGAAGGAGGACCCATTGCTTTTGAAAGTCGTCCAATCAAAGGAAAGTATTTACAGAAACCTATTTATGAGAAGGAAATGTTAGAAATATTCCATGCAATAAAGAATGGTGAACTTACCTAATGGGAAGACACTTCAAGGTAAAAACTGATCATGATAGTCTTAAACATTTTTTGGAAGAAAGACTATCTTCAGAAGAGCAGCAAAAATGGATCACGAAGATGTTGGGTTATGACTTTGAAATAATCTACAAAAAAGGGAAGCTTAATGTTATTGCAGATGCACTCTCAAGAAAGAATGAAGAGGTGGAAGCATTTCTTTGTGCCATTTCTATTATCCAACCAGATTGGATAACCGAAGCAAGAGATGAATGGAAGAAGAACAAAGAAGTATGGACACTCATTCAAAAGTTGCAGCAAGATCCTAGTACATCTGATACATTTAGTTGGAAAAATGATTCCTTATGGTACAAAGATCGCTTATATCTTTGTAAGAATTCCCAACTAAAACAAAAGATTCTTCTGGAATTGCACACTTCTACTTTAGGAGGACACTCAGGATTTTTAAAAACTTACCACAGGGTGAAGAAAGAATTTTTTTGGGATGGCCTTAAATCTGATATTCAAAAGTTTGTGGCGGAATGTTTGGTTTGCCAGCAGAATAAAGTGGAGACAATTAAGACCCCCGGACTTCTACAACCTTTATCCATTCCAAGTCAACGTTGGGAGGAGATTTCAATGGATTTTATCACAGGTTTACCTAAGTCCGAAGGAAAGAATGTCATCATGGTGGTAGTTGATAGACTTACCAAGTATGCAAACTTTTGTGCATTATCTCATCCATTTAAAGGAAGTACAGTTGCTACTACATTTATGGACAGAATTCAAAAGCTACATGGAAGCCCAAGGGTTATTGTGAGCGACAGAGATCCCATTTTTACTGGAAATTTTTGGACGGAGTTATTTTCTTGTTTGGGTACTCAATTAGCTCATAGCTCATCTTATCATCCTCAATCAGATGGTCAAACTGAGATAGTAAATAAATGTTTGGAAGGATATCTTCGTTGTTTTGTATCTGATAAACAAACACAATGGGTCAAGTGGTTACCTCTCGCTGAATGGTGATATAACACTTCCTTCCATACTGCAGCAAAAATGACCCCATTTATGGCACTTTATGGATATCATCCGCCATCCATCACATCATCTTTAAGAGAAAATTTGAAGGTTCAAGCAGTGGAAGGTCACATCGAGCATCAACAAGAAGTTCTCCAAATCTTAAAGAATAACCTGAATTTGGCACAAAATCGAATGAAACAACAGGCAGATCAACATCGCAGCGAGAGAAGTTTTGATGTAGGAGACTGGTTATTTTTACGGCTACAACCATACAAACAAATGTCCCTCAAGCAAGCTAAGAAGGATAATAAATTATCACCAAAGTACTATGGTCCTTACAAGGTGTTGCAAAAGATTGGTATATGGCATACAAATTGGAGCTTCCTACTTCTTCACGAGTGCATCAAGTTTTCCATGTTTCATGCTTAAAGAAGGTTATAGGTGAAAATATTTCAGTTCAAACAATATTGCCAAAACTTGATGACGAAGGAAAAATCATATTGGACCCTGAAGCGATCACGGAAACAAGAACTCGACAACTACGAAATCGATCAATTTCAGAGTATCTCATCAAGTGGAAGAACTTACCCAGTGATGATTCTACATGGGAGGATGAGAATTTTATACAGAAGCACCCAGAGCTACTCAAGCATTGAGGACAACACTTTTTTGAAGGAGAGGGGCATGTTAGGTCCCTATATTACTAGTATAGTCCCTTATTGTTGTTAGTGTAACCCTCTTATTGTTATTATTGTACCCTTGTAACCCCCATTTTGTTATTATTGTGCCCTTAAATTATTATTGTTAGGTCAGCTAGGATTACATTGTGGCCCACTAGGATTACATTATGGCCCCATGGACTCCCATATATAGAAAGGAGGTTTTGTAAATTGTATCATCCAAGAATTGTTCATTCATGTAATGTATTGGAGGTTGCCCCCTCGAGGTGGCTTATTTCTAAGGTGTTGATATCTCTTTTCTTCTATTTTTGGAGTTGGCTTTACAACACATACATCCAATACAATGGGTTTATCACATTATTCCCTAACTACTTGCGTCCCCTTGCATAATGTGGGTTAAACATTTTATTTATTAACTATGACACATTTATTTATCATCCTTGTATTATTATATCACATTATTCCCTTGGGTACCTCCCTTTGTACCGCATATTATCCCCCCTAGGTATACTACATTCCACCCACCTTAAGCATGTCTCATCCCTCAAACATGAGAAAAATAAAAATAATAATTTCTAGTCACATGAGTAATCCAATGGTGCCATGCACGTGCATCTAACCATCCAAGAGAAATATGAACACTCGATCTAGCCATTGCCTCACTCACTTGAGATTGAAGTTGGTTCTAGTGATTCCTTTATGTTGATGTGTTGTGGGTGGACCGTCACACCGATTTGTGTGTCTTCCATGTGTTTTCGTCATTTTTTCTAATTATTTTCCACCTTGTTGTTTTTTGTCTTTTTGGGTGGTGTGAGTGGTGATATGATGAAGCGTTAATTGATGGTGTAGTTTTCTTCAATTCCCCAATTAATGGATCCTAAGTGGTATCGAGTTCCTTTTGTGGTACATGATTTGTGTCTTGTCTTCCATTATGACTTCCACCACATACTCCTCATCTAATGTGTTAGTACCTATACAGTTGTCTGCTTAGGCCTCCTTGGAATCTACTTGTTTACTGATGGAAATATTCTACAATGTAATTTTCTTTTTTTTTATATTAGAGCTTCAAGAATTTTTTCTGCACATTAATATTGACAATACCAACGGATTCCATGTAAGGGTATCCCAAAACAACATCCATGTTATCCATATATGAAGTATAAAAATCAGAATGAAACACATATTTATCCATATATATATTCAAATATTTATAATTTTGAACATCCTCATTATCAACCTATGTGTTTTCAATATGTTTCACTGGAACTTGCAGTTTTTTTGCCAAATTAACATTGATAAAATTATGTTAGCAACTAGGATTGAGAGACACAATGATCTTCTCTTTCTAAATACATCCCTAAACCTGTAAAATAGAAATATTGGTAGAAAATAAACATTTTTGTCTCTTATTTTCCTTTCCAACATGAGACCACTTGTACAAGAGGATTTCTTTGTAGTCTTCATCAAAAAGAGTTGTCATCTTCTTAGACCCAAGTGAGTTCCACCATATTAGAGCCTCATCTTTGAATTTTAGATATGTTACCAATCTCCACATATGGTAGTGCGACTTCACCCATTTTAGGAATTCTTTGATAGTAGGACCATCATATTTTCCTTTAAAAATTAGCTCAGTAGAACCCATGAAGTAGAATGAGAGTTTTGAAAAAAATTACTTGCTTTATGCAGAAAATTTAAAATGGCCATAGCTCGGTCAATGTGGCTCAGAATCATTCTTATTACCTTTTTTTGAAAATGGAATGGCCATTTTTCATCTTTCCATGTAATTGGAATCACAAGCTAGGCATTATGTGAACTCAAATTTGTGTTGCAACTTCCCAGTCGTCACAATTGTTTCTTGAAAAAAAGAGTTGATTTTAAATGGAAAGTATCTCCCTCATCCGAAATTTGATTCAAATGATTGTTTTTTTTTTTAATTGGGTGAATGTTCAAGAAGAGCTCAAATATATAATTAATCTCATGAAATTCTAAACAAAAAATAGTAAAAAATGATTTGATATCTGTCGTCCACGATTTTCTGTGAAAAAAAAATCTGCAAAACAACTGATTTTAAATCCACAATACCTCCCTCATCCAAAGTTCGATTCGGGCAATATTTTTTTTAATTGGGGTTTTTTTCACAAGGAACTCAAATGCGCAATTTGTTTTTTGAAAATTGAGCACAAAAATTTCTAGATTTGATCTGCAAACACGTCGCCCTAATTTTTCCAAAAAAAACCCTGCAAAAAAGGAAAAAGGAAAATTCTCCTTACTTTCCCAAGAAAGATCTTTGATACTATTTGTAATATATCTAACCTAAAAATAAATTAAACTTGCAAATATGCCGGAAAAATAACATAATATTTGATAAAAGCTTCAGATATTTATTGATATCGAAACCCTTGAGGTAGGGTAACAACATACAACTACTCCTTAAGGAAATAGATCACTCCACAAGCTATATGCATGTCAATACAGACCCAATACTTGACATGTCTCAATGGAGATTCTCTAGTCTTTATATAGGTTTGATACATACAATACCATGGGTATCTCAATACCATACATCCAATACAATGGGCTTATCACATTATTCCCTAACTACTTGTGGTCCCTTGCATAATGTGGGTTAACCACTTTATTTATCAACTATGGCCCATTTATTTATCATCGTTACATTATTATATCACATTAGTCCTTTGGTTACCTCCCTCTGTGCCCCATATTATACCCACTATGTATACTACCATTGTATAGAAATGGCTATGTAAAAAAGCAATTACAAGAGTACATAGGGTTCACATTCACAAGATGGGGAGGGATGTAATGGACAATACATATAGCTAGTTGTTAATTAGTTTATGTTGTTTTGGATCAAAAACATTATACCTCCTTGGGGTTATCAAACATATATGTGGGGATTGTTGTTCAATAGTTTAGGGGATATTAGGTATTTTAAAATTTGGTATTGTAATAACCTTAGGGTGACCCTTTGAATGTATTTGTACATATTTTATTAGGCATGTGATCCAACATGTGTTGGTGTTATGTTCCACCACACGTGTATATGTGTTTTGGGGCCTACGTGCCTATATCTATACATTTTTAGGTTGGCGTTCATATGCACTAAAAGGATAATGAGCCTAGAAATGTAACTTGAAATCACACTCGTGTTAATAAAATATACTATCATTGTAGATTGAGTTAGACATGAGAGTTGACGGGTTAGGACTCCATAAGAGGAAAGGTACAAGGTGTTGTAACCAAGACATGGTTCCTAAAAAATGAAAATAATATGATATTACAAAAGTGACTTTATGAACATAACCCAAAGTCATGAAGATATGAAATAATTCTAAATAGAAAGAGTGAGGGAGAAGTGGTCTATGTAAGTTCCGAACTGGTGGGGATGAGTCCCGCATGCGACATTTGGAAAAATATCACATGCATATGAAATGCATGTTCCCATCATTCGCTAAATCATTGCATGATCATCTAAATAATTCCATGATCAATCAACCGTCATTTCTCCCTGGTGCCTTGATATTTCATTTTCTCCTTATGTTATATACTTGACAGTAGGTGAGCTTTGATGCCTACTAAGCCTATAACTTGGTAAAATTGTGTCAAACTCCTAAGTGGAATTTTCGTGGCCATTTATCCTTACTTTCCTTGGGTAAGGTTGGAACTTGAGTGGAAAATGGTGGGGTGGGATTTCCCAATGTGAGAGTTGAGAGGTGCTTGGTAGAATCTTGAGGAAAACTAGAACTCCTAGAGCTACAGTATTTTGAGACTCCCTAGTTGGTTTGTGTCTAAAACCCAATAAGAGTAGTGGTATATCCCATTGGACTACAAAAGTAAAGAAGGATGCACTACCTTGGGTCATGTGGGTTGGGGGATCCAAAACTATATTTAGGGAGGCTATTGGACTTGGTACATGGTCTATTACTCATTTTTTACCGATTTTTTTATCATAGTTGGCTTTAGGTAAACCTTTTCCTAGGTGGAGTCATAGCTTAAATTGAGGGTGACCCACTATTTAGAGGTTCGGAGCAGTGAGGATTATAGATGAGTGGAATCTCTAAGATATACATCCAATTGGTGAATTATGTAAGATGAATGTGTCTATTATCTATTTAAATGTTTAATGATGTGTTGTTTCTTATGTATACATGTTGTTTGTATATTTTGTGTGTTGTACATATATATTGTTGTTTTGACCATGTTAACTAATGCATAACATGGTAGTATGAACAAGATATTCATGAAAACTCAAATTATGGCAAGCGGGCACCATAATATAGGAATTCAGTCAAGTAATGCACCTAAAAAATATACTAAGCTAGTTAAAAAAATATTAATTGTCATTAGAACCTAGTGGGCATGATTATTATACAATGAATTTATGTTTGCAATCATCAAATGGTCAACATAGAGTGAACTCACTTATGTAGTCAACATATATTGAATCCATCAATACCAAGCTAGTTAAAAAAATATTAATTGTTATTAGAACCCGCTGGGCATGATTATTATACAATGAGTTCATGTTTGCAATCATCAAATGGTCAACATAGAGTGAACTCACTTATGTAATCAACATATATTGATCCATCAATACAATTTGACAATAGTTGACTATGGGCTCTTATTCAATACATTTGGCATTGTTATTATTCGATTCTTCTATTTTATTAAGCACTTTTGTAACTATAAAGCATTATTTGAACCATACACCAACTCTTAAATCATCATTTTTTTTAACTCAATTAAAAAAAAACAAAATATTCATATAATTCATTTTACAATTTTATTATTGTTAAAAACACTTCTTACCACACATCATAACATCAACCCTAACTCTACCTCCTTATTTAATTCCCCACCCATGACTATTGTCCCTATCCCCACGGAGACCCAAGGACTAAAAAGTGGCCACTGAATTATGCTATGAACACTATTTAGAAAAGCCCAAAAGTTGACTTGACTGTGTTATTGGAACGGAACCTTCTACTTGAACGATGCAGCAAGTGTGGGTGGGACTTTAATTTCCTATACCTCTCCCAACCCATTGTGAGTGTGACACCCTTCACCACTAGAGCAATCACATGAACCCAACGAAGAAAGTTCCATTGACAGGTAGCAACGGGCGCTTGGTTGGACTGCTACGTGTGAATTAACTCCCCCACAGGGAATTGTGAGACTACCCCAGGTGTGATTGTCTATTTCATAATAGGCTTTGATAAATTTATTTTTTTCAATTGAATAGATGGTGGTTAAAATTCAGGCGGAGTTATTCTACGTCGAACATGGACATGGAGGGACCATGTCACCTTGATTGGCATGCTGGGCGTTACAAATTGATTTAATAATTTTTAAATTAATAACGTGCTCCCTCGGCTTCTTTTCCTCTACATGGATGTCTAGATTGTGGAGGGTGCCAAGCCATTGCCAATCATTTCAATCGAACCCTATTCACAAAAATTGAAATCGAACAATGTTAAGAAGAAATGAAATTCACAAAAGTTGAAATCAAACCATGTTCACAAGAATTTCTTCATTTTCAAGGATCAGGGCTCTCAATTATATTTTAAACTCCGAGAGATTTTATAACTGCGCGTAGATGGGCTATTATGAAAGACTTTGACTTGTATCTTTGATTATGGGCCATCGTAACAGAATTCCCGCACCAGTATTGCCTACTATGTATCAATTCTTCTTGGCCGGTTAGCCATGTCGATTAATTGGGCGAGCACCTTGACCACCCTACATGCATTTCAACATGTCTGGGTTTTGGTCTGCAGAGAGCAAATGACCCGATCATTTTACTTTTCATATTTTTTTTGGCAAAAAATTATTAAATCAATACAATGTAATTCAACTAATTTTAATCGAATGATGATGTGATATCTATATAGATAACGATATGATATAAATTTTGAAGGAGAGATGATTGCACATTTTGTTTATGTTATATGACATTTGAATATGGAATACAATTTAAAACTTCCTACATTAAGTAATGCTAGGGACGCAAAAAAAAAAAAATTGCTCTTTTTTTAATTTTGAGAAAAGAATTCTTCATTAATCGTTTAATCTTCAATGATCTAGGTTTATTTATAATATTATTATTAAGGTGTATAAAGTTGTTTAATAATAATAATATTAAGGTTTATAGAGTTTATTAATATTAATAATATTAAGCTTTATAATAATGTGAAAAATATCTCTAGATGATGGTGATATAGTTTCAGTAACTGTTTTTTTGGATCCCCATTGCTCTCCCTTCAATGAGCCTTGATCTTAGCATCTTGCGACACTCGCTTGAGCTGGGCCTTAACGGCCTTGCTAGACCATCACCCTAACAATCGTGGTGGGAACCCTGGCTTTGCATTAACTGCAAGCCTCCACATGGCTTCATGATCTATCCCTCACACGGCTATAACTCAACCTTTGTTTCCATTTGCCACACATTGAATGCTCCCTAGTGGGTGAAGCTTTGCCCCACTCCATAGTCGAGCTTGCCTCTATCCTCAAGCCATCACCCTTTTTCATTTTCTCATGTTCCCTTGAGGTGTACTCTACTGCAATCCTCCCTTCAAGTGCACCCTGTGACCTCCACTTTTGTTGCAATCCATTTATGCCATAGTCCTCCCTTGAGGTATCCTCTACAACCATGTCATCCAACCCCGTGTCGATCACCCCTCTATGTCATGCCTCTGATTATCTCACTCTAATTCAATGGTTTGAGAGAGAGGTTGACCTCGTTCTGGTGGGCATGGAAGAGGCAGGCCTCCACACTTGCCTTCGTATGGTTTGGGCATAGAGCAATTTGATCCATGCATTCCGAGAAGACACTAAGGCCAATTTTTAGATCTTGAAGCAGTCGAACTTCGATTCAAAGCATGGGTTCTCAAGAATGTCCTAGTCCACCCTCTCAGAGACCAAGAAGAAATCTCATTGGCGATGGAGGCATGAATCCTAGACCTTAACCACTTCTGGAGGGACCTCAAATCAGCTCTCAGTGACATGGCAGGCTCTCTCAATTTCAATTTGATTTCCTCTTCTCAGTCTAGGTTGCCTAGAATCGATAATGGTAATCCATCATAGTCAGCTCCTCATGGGGTTGACATGCCTCTTGCACCTGTTTCTTATGCAGAGGATATTACCTCCATGTTTGGACCTCTTTTCAAGTGTCATCACACCGAGGAAAACCTCCACACCACCATCAACCCCCATGGGGTTGACATGCCTCTTGCACCTGTTTCCTATGCAGAGGATCTTACCTCCATGTTTGGACCTCTTTTCAAGTGTCATCGCACCGAGGAAAACCTCCACACCACCATCAACCCCCATTTTGGTGATGACAAGTATTTTGACTCAACACTTGTCAGGAAGAGACATCTATCTTGCTAAAGTAGCCATGACCAAGTGTTTTCCTTTGTTTTTGTATTTTTTGGCTCTTAATGAAATAGACCATGCCATATCTCTTTTGACAATTTTTTGTTCTAGAACTAATCCTTGGCCCTCAACCACCAACATTTTTTTCATGAAAATTTTCAATGTACTCCACACTCACACCCTCTATAAATCTAAGGCTTATTCTAAGGGATTTTGGCTCACTAGCCAAGGAAATGTAATCACTGTAAATTTTCATTTAATACTTGAAAAAAATTAATCTCGAAATTTTACTCTTAAATTTTTCTATGAACCAAGCTTAATATTAATAAAATTTATATTAAAAATGTTTAAAATATATATTTAATAAACTTTATTAATAATATTTGAAGTTTAAAAAACTTTTTTAATAATAATAATATGATTTATAAGGTTTAATAATAATAATATTATTATTATTATTATTAAAGTTTTTTTTGAAGTTTAAAAAACTTTTCAATAATAATAATAATAATAATAATATGATTTATAAGGCTTAGTAATAATAATAATAATATTGTTTTTAGTAACTAGATCTAAAATCTATAAATTATTTATAAGGTAATAAAAGTTAGTTATAATATATTCGACCGGCAACGAAAATGTGATATTTTAGTTAAAACTGAAAGGACACCTTAGGACTCAGTGCAATTGCAAGATCTCAATAATAGGTCATATACATATATGTAAGAGTACATTGTAATAATCGTAATTTGTCTTCGGTGTGGAGGAGACTTCAAATTAGTTTATTGATTTTATTAATTAGGTTTAAATACATTTATGATTTTATTAAATAGGTTAGTATTTTATGGTAATTTTTAATGTATAAGTATATTAATTGTGAGTTATTAATCTGGTTCACGTTAAAGGTTTTTTTAACGAGATTTATATATATAAATAACATTTTTAAAATTTATTATATATTAATAAATAATATTAATAGTATTAATGATATTAATTAGCCATGTTTAGTAATAAAATTTTAAAATTTAAAGTTCTATTTAATATAACACTAATTATATGATTAACAATAATGATAGTATTAATGATATTAACATTAATATTATTTAGTAATTAAGATTAAAATTAATAATATTTATATTTTAATTAACTATAGTAAAAAAAAATTAATTATGGTCATGTATGCTTAAACATTGTTAATATGGTTAATTATTGTAACTGATCCTCAACAATACATAATTTTAGTTAGCTATAGTCAATTATGGTTAACTTTGGTAAACTATAGTTATCTTTGGTCAACCCATGTTCAATATAGCCAACAATGGTTAATATGGTCAAACATTCTCAACCAACGTCACCATGGTAAAACATGATCAATTGTAGTCATTCATTATCAATATAGACAATCATAATCTATCATATAAAACTATGGTCAACCAAGGTCAAATTAATTAAAACATGTTCACCCATGGTGAACATGTTCAAGCAATGCTCACCGATGGTTAAACCATCCTCGCCCATATTCAATGTTAAAAACATTTAATAATATTAATATTAATATGGTTTAAAACACATTGGTTTACTAATGTCGTTGACTGTGTTTGACTATGTTCGCATATGTTTGAGTATCTTTGTGAGCCAATATTGTTGAACTTTGGTTAAACATAATCGCCTATTATTATCAATTAATATTAATAGTCAAATAGTCAAACACATTAGTCAAATTAAGTCAAACAAAGTCAATTTTTATTGTCAATGTTTAAATAATTGACCATGATCAAACTTGCTCAAGCCTATGTTTACCATATTTAACAATAGTCCACTTTGTTCAGTCATTATCGTCATCAGTCCATGTAATTCAACCATATTCAATTATAGTCAACCATCATTGACCAAGGCCAAACATTGTCGACCTTAGTTAACTAAATTAATCCTGGGTCGATCACAATCAAGATTTGAAAATGTCCAATAATATCAGTATTAATATTAAAAATTTGATTAATAAAAATAATAGTAATAATAATAATATTAATATTGTGATGTCAGAATGGTATATAAATCTAACCAACATTGCAAAGTGGAAAATATTTCCGCAATATGACAAACATCGTCACAATGTTTCATTGCACTGCAATTTATCTAATGTCGCAATGCAACATTACAAAATTAGTCAACCACATGACTATATTTGACTATGTTTGTCTATGTTTGATAGTCAATGCTCTTCAACTTCAGTCAAACATAATCACCTATTAATATTTTTTATTAATACTAATAATCAAACATGTTCTGACTTTGGCATGGTACATAAATCTATCCAACCTTGTAATGTGACAACCATTGTCGCAATGCTACATTACATTGCAATTTATCGAACATCACGATGCGACATTATAAACTTAGTCAACCATTTTTACTAATGTTGTTGACTATGTTCAACTTTGTTTAATATGTTTGACAATCAACACACTTCAACTTTGGTTAAACATGATCGCCTTTTAATATTAATAGTCACACATAGTTTTATAATATTAGGTTTAAAATATTGGGTTCTAATATTACGACTTATAATGTTAGGTTTACTCGCATTAATATTACTAAAAAATAGTAATAATATTTAGTTTTTAGTAGTTAAGTTTTATAATATTATGTATAAAATATTGGGTTTTAACATTAGAGTTTTAGTATTGGGCTTTAATAGTGGGGTTTTAGTAATGATTTTTAGTATTAGGATTTTAGTATTATTTGTTATCTAAAGTTGTACTTGGTTTATCACAGTTAAGATTTAAATTTTTTTAATAATAACAATATTAATATCAAAAAAATTGATTAATAAAAATAACAGTAATAATAATAGTAGCAGTAATATTGTGATGTTAAAATTATACATAAATGTAACCAATATTGTAATGTGGCAAATATTGTCACAATGTGACAAACATTATCGCAATGTTATGTTATATTGCAGTTTATCCAACATCGCAATGTCATATTACGAAATTAGTCAACCACATTTGATAATGTGTTTGACTATGTTTGATAGTTTGCACTCTTCAACTTTAGTCAAACATAGTTGTCTATTAATATTAATAATCAAAATGTTGTGACATCACCATGGTATATAAATCTATCCAACCTCGCAATGTAACATACCATTGCAAATTATCAAACATCACAATGTGACATTAAAAACTTAGTCGACCACATTTACTAATGTTGTTGACTATGTTCGACTTTGTTTACTGTATTTGATTGTCAACACCTTTCAATTTCAGTTAAACATTATTTCATTTTAATGTCGATGACTAATATGGGTAATCACACATAGTCTTATTATATTAGGTTTAAAATATTGAGTTTTAATAATAAATTTTATAATATTAGGTTTATTAATATTAATATTAATAAATAGGATTAATAATATATACTTTCTAATAATTAGGTTTTATAATATTAGGTATTTAGTACTCGTTGGAATAATATTAAATTTAAAATATTTGGTTTTAATTTTAGAGATAATAATATTAGTTTTATTAACATTAATATTAATAAATAATATTAATAATATTTATTTTTTAATAATTATGTTTTATAATATTAAGTTTGAAACGTTAGGGCTTTAGTATTGGATTTTAATATTAGAGTTTTAATATTATTAAATCTCGATCCGTTAAAGTTTCTTGGGAAGTAGAAATAAATATGATCCCCATCAAATTATGTGTTTCTCGTTCCAGGAATGGTAGATCAATTGGAATGAGAATGGATAGGATCAAACGTTTTCTTGGCATATTTTTATATTGTACCATATTCAATTATTTAGGTTTCTATTGAATTGAAAAAGAAGGGATGTTTAATCGTCTTCTTTATGTATATGAAATCTCCTCGAGATAATGAAAATAAAAATAAAAAAATTGGATAATATATGATGACCCTTTATGTTTAATCGATATCAATACATGAATACGTTATCTCTAACATATATTCTATATTCATAGGTCATGCTATTTGTCATATATATATGGAATATAATTCTCTTTTTGGATGCCTTGATGGTGAAATGGTAGACACGCAAGACTGACACAATTTAAAACCTTGTACTAGGATGATTGACAGGGAAGAGTCGGGATAGCTCGTTGGTAGACCAAGATTCATAACTCTTCTTTCCTCTATCCCAAGAGACATGTTATTAATCTGGTTCAAGTTAAGGGTTTGTGGAAAGATTTCAATATCCATGTCTCTTGGTGTATCTTGAAGGGGCCTAAGACAGGGTCTATTATCTAGACAATCAATTTCTATACCTTTCAAACCAACAAGGAGCTCTTACAGATAGACAGAACCTTGTAGTTCTCTTAGTAACCTTATTATTAAACTTCCTTGATATAGCTTGAGTCTTTCCAATGGTCTTTCCATGAGTTAGAATGGTTGGGTAAGACCTTAAGCACACCGAAAGGGGAATCTTAGGAGTGGTTTGGTTACTGGCAATGTGGTGCCTATATGGTCCCACCAATAAGTATCCAATAAGCATGGTCAAGAGTTTTGATGAGAAAGGACTGACTGTTGAATTTTCCTCAGATGGAGAACTATTCTATTCGAGTCAATAAATGATCTTTTTTGCTAACATAATGAAATTTGTCCAATTGTAAATAATCGACCTTTAGAGTGGCTTATCCCTTAGCAACTATTCATTCTCGTATTCTACCATTGACTAGTTGATCTCCCTCTGTCCCAACCACATGATCGAAGTCCCTCAGAAACCTTAGATGTGTTCTCAAAAAAAGAAAAAGGAATATGATTAGGAATGGAGCACAATGAGTGAACGACAATGAACTAGATGTCTATCAATGGGAAGCCCAATCTTTCTAATCTAATGGACCATCCCAGTAGATCTAACACATCCCCTTTACTTCAAAACTAGAAAGATCCATATAATAAGGCATTTTTTCTTTGTCGTTCTACTCGCGCTTATGTTCACTCCATTCAGCTACTATAGGGGATAGAATGAACAAGAAGCTTCATCCCGCCTTAGTTTTCATGAGTGGAAATTAATTTAGATGATACTTTTAGGTTTTATAATAGTAGGTTTAAAACATTGGGTTTTTAGTATTGGATTTTATTATTGGATTTTAATATTATTAAATTATAATATTAATATTATTTACATTAATACATTAT
>CM076570.1:880060629-880102891 GCA_034641835.2 Pinus albicaulis
TTAATATTCATGTTAATAAACTTAATATTATAAATCCTAATTTATTGAAGTCCAATATTTTTTAAAAATAAATTTTATTGATATCATTTATTTACATTAATAAACCTAATATTTTGGGCCCTAATATTGAAATCCAATATTAAAAACTTAACATTAAAACCCAATACTAAAACCCTAATATTAAAATCCAATAAAATAAACTAATATTATAAATCTAATATTGAAACTCAACATTTTAAATCTAATATCATAAAGACTAATATTTTAATAATTAGGTTTTATAATAATATGTTTAAAATATTGGGTTTTAATGTTAAAGGCATAGTATTGGATTTTAATATTAGGGTTTTATAATATTAGATTTAAAATATTAAGTTTTAATATTAATGTTTATAATATTAGTTTTATTAACATTAATATTAATAATATTAATTCTAAAACTTTATCATATTAAAATGTTTCCTAATTATGGGAAAATATATATTATTAATATTAATAAACCTAATATTATAAATCTTAATATTAAACATTATAGTGAAACCTAATACTAAAGCCCATATATATATATATATATCGAGATTCTACTCATTAATCAAAAGTAAAGTATATAGTTATGAAAATGCAAGTAGTCTTACCCCAACCGGATTTCTTGACTAATGCTACCACCATATGAAAAATAAATAGTAGCATAATTGTATTAGAATTCCAAATTTTGATAGGCCAAAAGCACCAAAAGATAAATAGAACCATAAGAACACTTTTGACCGTGTTCAATCATAAGAAGTAATTGACGTTAGATTATTTGGCCGAGTTCCTGGAGGGGGACAAGGGTGATATGAATACTAAGCATGTTGCTCAAAGTGAGCCATCCATGTTTATAGCTTCTCAACCTTTTCTACTAGCATATTTTATGCACGAAAAACCACAACAATCCTTTCTATGACATGGCATTGAAAGTAGTGCAACTAATTTAGTGTGGCAATGACAGCCTTGTGTTCTTCCTTTCTGTTCCTATCGTAAAATTCCAGGTGATCCAGAACAATCTCGAGCAAGTCACAACAGGCATCGGAGCGAATCTATCAGCCAATAACTCCTCCGCACCCCTTCTAGTGACTCTGAACCTGCACACCTAATCCACCCCCACACACCACACTATTTTTCTTACCACCACCAGCTGCACGTACACCTCATACTATGCTCGCACCACCTCTGTCACCATAGGCT
The DNA here is from genome assembly GCA_034641835.2 of Pinus albicaulis. Taxonomy (NCBI): domain Eukaryota; kingdom Viridiplantae; phylum Streptophyta; class Pinopsida; order Pinales; family Pinaceae; genus Pinus; species Pinus albicaulis. Next base: position 880,061,854 of record CM076570.1, read on the forward strand.
CACCACGTCGTTTCGATCATGCCTCCAGTAGCACGTCCACCCCACTTTGTTTGCTTCAAAACCTATCCCTCTAGTTCCACCTTTAGCTCATTGCAAGAACCACCCTAATTGGTCGAAGCTCCCCTCCACTTATGCTAGGAGCGAGAATTACGCGACACAGGTCGCATGGTGAGTGCCCAAGGAGACGCCCCCAAGATAATATCAACAACAATTTGCAATGTCTCCCAATAAACTATGAACCAAATTGGGTCGAACGCGAGCCCCAAATTGTCCAATAGAAGGCTACTCCTCATAATTGATAACCACCACACACCAGTGAGGAGGGTAGCAAGAACACTAACAAATAAGATATGCACCATCCAGATATATGCTTCTTCTTCTCCACTAATAAGGGAAGCACCTAGGAGTAGAGAGATAGATAGAAGGACTTGAAAATAGAGCAAAAACATGCGAGAGATTAAGCGAAGCCAATTACAAGCCACAATAAGCTCCTCCAGACTGCACTTCCACCACCGAGACCAATTGCTGGTCACCCAGTGATGCATCTCAAGATTCCAGGGTAAGACGAGAGAGAGAGGAAGACCCAAAATATTTCCAACAGACAAAAGAATCAGACACCATCCCAAACACAGATAACACTTAGAGAGAAAGGTAAAAAGCAGCGCAGGTATAGACACTAGGGTCGACCATTTTACCATGAAGAATTCCTTCAAACCGTTGATAGAAGTGAGGAACTAGGAATTGGGAGAATAAATTAACGCGTTTTCTAACCATTCATTATGGAGGAAGCGATGAAGACGCTTTTGCCACCACTCCTAAACTACCTGAGGACTGAAGAAACTAGACAGACTAACACTTCTCATACCACAATCTTCCAACCGCCATAAAACCAACATAATATAACATTCCAGAACCCCGATGGTCGTCATTAGCCAGCATACCTTACCAGCACACATTCCCATGGAGAATGAATGAGATTTCGCACACCACACTGTTACACTCACCTTACACCTTACGTAATAGGAGGAAAAACTTTTTGTCCTCCTTCCCATCTATCATATGTATACATTCATTGCACACGTGTCTAACATGTCTCGGTGTTCGTCACCCCCATCGGGGAACCCTCCTTAGTAACCATTATCTCAGAGAACTCGTCAAGATGGGTATTTTGAGAAATGAAAAGCCATTATTGGATAAGTTCTTGACTTTTGTTAGCACTTCCCCAATTGGCCAGCTTATCTGTTGCCTAATTCTATTGTCTTCTCAGGTGTTTAGTGACTACATAATCAAAGGAAGATAAACGGGAATGGATTCACTCACCCATAAGCTCCAGCCTCCAGTTTTTTATCACCTTATTGAAAAGGGACCCATTGATAAGTTTTTACAGAATATAAAATGTGATTTGGGAGTCCCTAGAGACCTGCAACTTAGTTAAGTCCATCTCAGTGAAAATTTGAATCCCTTTCTCTAGAGCTACAAATTCAACAACATTGTTGATAGTGTTATCGCACAAAGCCAAAAATAATTTTACCACCTTCCCCTTATCACTCTGAATCAAGCCCCCAAATCCAGTCAGGCTAGTATTTCCTTTCGATGCTCCGCCAAAGTTTAACTCAAAGAAATTAGGCGATGCTCGTTTAAAAGTGTCAGTCAAGCAGACCCAAGGATAATTGAATATGGACTAAGTTCTAGATACTTAACGATGGAACTCTCCCAACCCTCATCTTTCCAATACTCCTTTGACCAGTGGGTAATGGAGATGGATTATTTGATATTTAACTTTGTCACTTCCCAAACCTTATCAATATCGATGGCCTCTGAGTGAAACATTGCTCGGTTTCTAGCTTTCCATATATTCCAAAGGATGAAACCATGAGAGAGACACCATGCTTTGTTCACTATGGGATTCTTGAAGAGATTCTAGAGCCATACTTCCAATGATTCTCTAAAACTATTCTCATACCGAACTACATCCCCAAATAATGTTGCAATTCGAATCCAAAGATTAACTTCCATGGAGCAAAAATTAAGAACATTGTCCATTATTTCCTCCATGCTAGAACATAGAGAACAACGTGAGGGACCATAGAGAACTTTTTTCCAAAACCTGTCGCAAGAAATAATTTTTCCATGAGAAATCATCCAGAGGAAAAATGAGACTTTTGGCCATAGCCTGAGTACTAATCCTTTTCCATAGAGGATCTTGGACCAGGTTTGCTAAGGTGGAGAGAATGGAATACACTTCCTTAAGAGAGTACATACCTTGACTGAGATGACCCCATCCAATTTTATCAGGATCTCCATTATTTAATATACGGGGTTGTTGAATTATCAAGGATAGGGCATCCCAAGCCAAAGGGGTATCGTGATTTATCCATTGCACTAAAGACTTCCACTCTCTTCATTTTGATGACTTCTTGTTATCCGTCCATAAGTATTTAAATCACATTGCTCCTAATTGAGCGGTGAATATCTAGATATTCCTCAGGTTCTCTTCTTGACCAAGCTTAGGTTGTTGCATCCAAGCCTCCTCCCAAAATTTAGCCTAGTGTCCATTCCTGACTTCCCAAAAGCGAGGATCGTGAATTATGTCCCCATTTTATTTTTCCATGTTCTAGATAGAAGAACCACCTGGTAGGTGATGATTTTTCAGAAAAGGGTCAAGAATGTCGAACGAGCCATATTTGTGAGACCAGAGAGTCTTCCAAATTTATTTTCCACCCTGCTCCCACCTCCACCATAGCTTAGCACCTAGAACTATTGATAAGATCTTAGAATATTTCAGGCCAATGCCACCATGGTCTTTGGTCTACATAATTTATCCCAGGCCACCAACGACTACTTCATGTCAATTTGCGTTCCCGACTAGAGAAATATCTTAAATTTGAATATATTGTCCTTGTAAATAGTTTGATGGGATGGAAGGGTTGAAATCTAATAGACTGCGAGAGCCTGTAGGAATTCTTTTAAAAGAATTAATCTACCAGCCAAGTTCAGAACTTTGAAGGACCAACTAGGAATGTTAGAGTCAATGTGACTCAAAATATATTTTAGCATTTCAATCTTAGGGAGTTATAAACCACAGTAATTCTGAGATAAGTTCTTGGAAGAGAAATGATGTGAAAACCAAGGGTACTAGCCAAATTCCTTTGAACCCTGGGATGGGTGTTGAAAAAGAAAATATCTATTTTTTCCCCTGTTAGTCAGCTATAAAATTTGTCATGTCCAATGCTGGCTAAATAATTTTAGGAGCCTTCAAGAAATAAGTATTATTGTTTAAAATGTTATCTCTTGAAGACTCTTGAAGGCCTCATGCCCTTGTCTTCAATATTCACTACTATTTCAATTTTTAACTCAGAAATTCTGCTGATTTCATAAAGAAAAGACTGTTGCAAACACCATTTTCCCCTACTTCCACTTCAACACTAACCTCCATTTTGCTCCCCTTTTCCTCCATAAAACTCCTTTATTTTCATGGCTCCCTTCTTCCATTCATGAAAATAATTTTTATATAGTTTAAAACTCATTTTAAACTATACCGAAACCCCGAAAAAAATCCATCAAAAGTTTTGAAAATTTTCATAAAAAATATGTGTTTTTTGCTATGGGTTTAAGCCCCCTTGGGCTAAACCTGAACCACTTCCCCTCCATATGCCCACACCCCAGAACCAGGCGCTATGCCCATCAGGCACTTATCGCATCGGAAGTAATCGGTGAGTGCAATTCTTTGGCTTTTGTAAAAACCTCCGATGCGAATAACTCTGTTATATACGAGCCCCGGTCCTTTTACCGCTTCACAAGACCAAAGGCCCTCAATCGGGTGCCCAAATTAATGAATAAACCCTATCCGATTGATATTTTCTTTTGTGAAGTCATAAAACCCACTTACCTAAAGTTTTGGTCTAATCGCGCCAGAGTTATGCTTTTTAATGAAAAAATGGTTTGATTGAAAGACCTGCATCGTTTCTCCGATGCAATCGAGCCCCTTTACATAAACTCCTCCCTCCGCTTGATTCATATAACTCATGACCAGGACCAAAGCTTAATAGTCCCAAAGCGCTTAATTGCATCAGAGGATTTCAATAATGGTTAGATCGAAAATACAAAGACCGACCTCCGATTGCGATAGCCCGATCGCACAATCGCATCGGACTTCCCCAATCGCACAATCGCATCAGCCATTTCTCGATTGGGCCAATCGCATCGACGATTTCTATTGCACCCTCACTCTCTCCCCTTTGATTGTAAAAGCCTCGATTGTCGATCTCCTGATTATTCCCAACCGTCGATCTCTGCGTGATCAACGGCTCTGACTTAATCAACCCCATTATTCTTCCCAAACATTCCCCATTCGACCTCCACCATTGGATGATGCCATCCAATGGCCATGCTCTCTCCCCACACCCTCTAAAGAAGTTTACCCCATAAACGCAGGATTTCCTAATATTTTGTGTATTTTACAGGTTTCGAAGGATTTTTCCATTATAATAAAGGGAAATTAAAACCGAGGGTGACGATCCTCTAGAGTTTCATTCATAAAAGGAAGATCATTCCACAGGGTTTGAAATCCACGTCTCATCAATTGTTTCACAGGAATTGATGCCATATGAGCCCTGTGCGGCCCTGCACAGCAACAAGACACACAATTAAACGAAGAGTATCAGTGTCAAAGACAAAACACAGCAGAACAGAAGATTGAAGACAATTTGGGGGATTACGGCTAAGATTGATTATCAAAAGCCTAATCCTCCAAATTAAAACACAGTTTAAAGAAAATCATAAGTGCTTACCAGACAGAAAGGCCTCCACTGCCGCATCTGAGGAAAATTAAATTCTCTCAGCTACCACAAAGCCACCTGTGCCTCAAAGCATTCAACAGAGGCCAAAGTTATTGATCAAAAATAATATATTACCTCAGCGCAGCCGAATAGTTAATTCTGCTAAAGAAATTTAATGCAAAAAATATCAGCAGAGTTACTACAACATGACACGGAGCCTTAAAAGTCAACAAAAGCTCCCACCAAGCTTAATCTTAAATGTAAATCAATTAATACAGTGAGAATATCTGTACGCTTCTCTATTGAGCCCCTCAAAGGCCGAGAAGTCATTAGTCTATATTTATTGACCCAGGAGATCTTTTATCAGATCCCACCTCCTCATTCTTCTAAAAATACTTCTGTAAAATATGAGAAGTTGTTGGTTGGTTGGTTGTTTGATTACTAGTTGTAATTTTGAAACTCTTTGAAATAATACATGGTCTGTTCAAGTTGAAGAAGAAATTGAAGTCTTGGAAGCCCTTATGATGTTGTTGCGTGCTTGTTTTTTAGAAGGCTCTATCATTGGATCCATGAGCTTGGTTGTTGGTGAAGTATTCTGAACTGTTTAAATGTTTTCTCCTATTTTCATTTTGTTCCATAATTTCTTACTACAGTAGGATGAAATTTTTAGGCTAAGAAATGACTCCTGGAAGCACCTTAGACCTGTTCATCCTTCACTGTTTTATTTTTTCTTCTGCTGAAGTATTTTAGAGTCTTAAATCTCTCTCTTTAGTCTTCAAGCTCGTTTATTTCCTTAATAGCTCAAGTAGTTGGTTTCAGCATGATTTATGGTTTTCCCTGCTTGTCTACTGCCACTTAAAGGCTGTTATTGAACTCTCCCTTTGAAGTTTCCTTGTTTACAGTGAGCCAAGGAGGTCTGTTCTGATCTTGCCCCTTGTCCTTGCTTGAACATTTGGCTTAAAGTTCGTTATAGTTGTGATCATAGATGTATTTAGGTGTTCCCTCTTCTATTACCGTCATTATCAGTGAATCTTTTATGTTTTCTAAAGTCATTTGAAATAAAATCTTTGAGAAAATAGGGTGTTCCCTGAATCTTAGATTTCATTTTAAAAGTTGTTTTGAAGTCATTATTTGCTTAAAAGTGTGATTTGTAGAATTCATGGTTAGCCCTGTCTATCAAATAGCTCTTTATTGTTCAAATTTTGTTTTCAAATTCCCTTTGTTGAGAATTAAAAATTCTCTTTCCAAATCATTAATGTCCATCTCATTCCAAAACCAAAGGATCCTGCGGCCAAGTTAGATTTGCCCTTTGATATCCCATATCCATTGATAAGTTTTTCATGACATTATTTTGACTCCATTGCCCAATGAGGCTGACATTTCCCCTTTCTATCTATCTTTCCTAGACCTTTCAGGTTCTGCTATATCAATTCCAACCAAACAAACAAACAAACACCTGCACTTAATAACTAGTCTAAAACTTATACTCAAAGCACACAAGATAAACCTTTGCTAAAAACAAATAATTTGAGAGATCCCTCTCTGAGAACAGGAGGACTAGATCCTGGAACTCTAAATATTGGTTCTGATATTGCCTTGTCTTTTGATTTTCCAAACTATAAAAACACGGGACACCAACATAATGGCGATCACGATGGGACACTGAGTAAAATATTTAAAATTAAATACTCCCTATCTAGTATAACATAAGTAACCTTCTTCAAGCACTACCAAGCATAACGGTAATCATGATAGGACTTTTTTGAATCAGTGACAAACTAAGTAACCCTTAGGATTCTCATAGAATCTTATCAAACCTTGAAGGAACCAGTTACCAAGCCATAAGAGTAAACTTTGTTTGTTTGAACACCTTAGCTAAGTGAAAAATCAGATTTAGAACACTCTCTTAACCTATAAGACCGAAATAACTCAGAAAAACCCAAAAACATTTCAGTTTGGCTTCACAATAAACATGGTGGTGGAACCATCCAATATCTTACCTTCATAAAAGCTAAAAAGCTTCCACTTGGCGACTCCAGTAGCCCCAGTAGGCCTATTACTCATCTAGGTTCCCAGATCTCTTTAGGACTGTGTTAACCAGCCTGGAAGAAGTTTAGAAGCCTAGTCCCATACTAGATAAGACATCGTGAGAGGTAAAATTCCCAAAAACAGTCCCTAAAACCTCAACCTCTCTCATTTTTGAAAAACAATCTAGCTTCATATAGAATCAACACTAGATCCCATCCAGACCCGAATCCTCCTTTAATTGTTGACAATCCTGAGAGAATTCTGTGGCAGACTTCTAACTTTGGAAAATCAGCTGCTAATAGGAGCCTCTTAAGAACAATTTTTGTCCCTGAAAACCTTATTCGCTTAGAGGGTTCACACTTTGATTTACATCATTCAAATAACATCTTTAGAATTGGATCTCAAGGTGATTTAAACCAAACTGATCTTGACATTGTAGATTTGCAACAAAGCTTCAATAGAGAAGCCTTGCCCTCCACTCCTCCTGATTCCCAGCTTCTTCATCACTTTATCCTTTTCCATAACAAGTCTTCTCAAAATCATTTTGTTGGCCCAAACGTTTCTTCCACTCCAATCCATACTACCATTATGCAAAATACACCTGTAAAGCCCACTTTCACTGTTGTAAATCCACCTCTTGTAAATCCACCCTTATTTTCAGCCATGGCAGCATGGTATGCCCCATTAGTGTTACCACAACCCCTACTTCCCTTACCAAATGATTACCAATCCAAAATCCCCCACTTCACTGGAAAAGAATCTACAACAGCTCAACATCAGGTTGACAGTATGGAAGATGCATTCGATTACATGGAGATAGAAGAATAAACTGTGAAGATGAGGATCTTTGCCCAAAGTTTAGGAGGAGATGTAAAGAAATGGTTTAAAAACATACCTCCCAACAGCATAAATGATCTCCCTACCTTGCATCAAACAATAATCAACAAATGGGAACTCAAAAAGAACCCTCTCCAAATACTAGCAGAGTATAGCAGCTTTAAGAGAAATCAAGGGGAGAGTGTTCATGAATACTCCACTAGGCTCAATAGCGTTTACAATGCTCTTCCACCTCACATGAAGCCTCCTGAAGGCATGGCCTTGGTAAGGTATCCCGAAGGCCTTGATGTTGAAATGACTTATTAGTTAAGGGATAGAGATTACTTAACCCTAGAAGACATGTAGAAAGGAGCTGTGAGCGTAGAAGCAAATATAATTGAGAAAATAAATAGGTTGAGATCAGAGAAGAAGGTAACTTATAAAGATGACCTAATACCCTCAACCTTAACTTCTGACACAAAAATTGACAACCTAGCAAAGTTGGTGGAAAGAATGCTTGAAAAGATTAATCTAAATGATAGAGTGCCACCAAGAGAACCTCAAAATAACCAAAACAGAAATAGAAATCAGAATTATAGAAGAGAAAACAATCAAGATAAGCAAAAATAAATTGACCAACATGTTAGACCTCCCTTCCAACAAAACTATGTGGATCAATATGAGGAAGATAGGGATATGGAAAGGTTGGGAGAAGCTCATGTAAACTTGATTGGATCAGACACTGGGGATGATGTTTTCCTCACTGAGGAAGAACAAGGTTTCTTCTTTGATCACAGTACAAACACCTATGAAGATTCTGACGACTATAAATTGGGGTTTGAAAATGCAATCATGGAGGTACACAAACAGTATGATCTTAGGAGAAAAGAGAATATAGACAATTTAAAGGATAATAACACTAGCACTATTGTCAAGAAAAACACAGAAACTCAGCCCAAAAGGACAGCAGAAAAAACCAACATTTTGACCAAGAAACCAGACATAAACAAAGACAAAAGCGTCCAGCCAAATGTTGAACAGAGTACCCCTAGCACTTCAACTAGTGGTCCTAATAAAATTGTCCCAATTACCAGTCCAAACAAGGTTCAGCAAATCAAAATTGTTGAAAAGAATTCAATCGAAAAGATAGATGTAAATATGAACAAGTCAATTGTTCCTTTCAGCCTTGAGGGAGAGATTGCTAAGATACAAATTACCATTCTCCTAGCTGAACTAGTAACCCAAGAAGTGTACAAAAACCACATTTTGAAAGCTTTGAACTTAGGAAATGATACTGACACCTTAAACTTGACAGATGGAAAACCTGAGCTGTTGTTTGGTCCAGAGGTCGAAGGAAAATACCAAGAAGGGGTTGTCCCTCCCTTCTATGTTAGTTTGAACATACACGAGAAAATTTTACACAATGCCATGTTAGATTCAGGGGCTTTACACAATCTAATGCCCAAGGTTGTAATGGAAAGCTTAGGCTTAGAAATTATTAAACCATACAAAGACTTATATTCCTTTGACTCAAGGAGAGTCAAATGTTTGGGTTTAATTAAAGACTTGTGTGTTAACTTATCCCAAATCCCTGCTAAGAGTTTAGTCATGGACATAGTTGTAGCTAACATTCCCCCTAAGTATGGCATGCTCTTATCAAGATCTTGGGGAGCCAAACTTCAGGGAAGCCTTCAAATGGATATGTCTTATGCCACCATCCCTATTTTTAACCAAAACAAAAGACTATACAGGGAATCTCACATGAAGTACATGGTGAGAAACATAGAAAAACCAAACAACACTCCAATCTATTCTATTCAATCGAGTTTAGATTCCTTTATCTTATGTAACGAAGATGAAATCTCTCAACAAGATAAGGAAAAAATAGACCCAATCAGTTCACCAGAACAATCAAATCTTCCCTCAAATCAAATTCAAAACATTGACAATCAACAACAACAAGAAAATGAAAATGAGCAAATGAACTTTGGACAATAAAATTTGATGGATCCTGTAACAAAACAAGTGCAGGGGTAGGTGTTTGGTTTCAAAATATGAATCAAATTTTTTCATATAAATTGGATTTCCCATGCACTAAAAATATCACTGGGTATGAAGCCCTTCTCCTAGGCTTACAATTGCTTAAACAGTTAGAATCCCAAAGGATATCGATCTTAGGAGATTCTGAACTTATCATAAAACAAATCAAAGGAGAATACTCAGCTAGAAATCCAATGCTTAGGGAATATCGGAACGCTTCCCTTGATCTATTAAAAACCTTTGAAAAGTATGAACTTATTTTCATTCCAAGAGCACTAAATCATCTAGCAAATGAACTCGCTTTCAATGCCATCAATTGCAAAATACCTGAGATAAATGAACATCTTAGCATAAAAGTAAAACACAGGCCTGCTGTGCCTGATAACGAAGATCATTGGCAAGTGTTTGATTCTGACAAACACATAGATGATTTCTTGAAATCAGAAAATGATTTCAGCATACCAATATCAGAAACCAACCATAAAGAAAATTGTTTATACATTGAAAAAATCCCAGAAGTTGAGATGACATACTCTGCTGATATAAATCATTATGAGAATCCTTTTGAAGCAGAGATAATTGACAATGTAGACCAAGAAGACTTGGAAGTTTTCCAAGAGGTCTCACATCTTTATAACACCTCTTTGATTTTAACGATGTAGCCAAAGAATCGAGAATAGAGCCTATAGAAACGAATGTAGAAGAGCATAACATAGGCAATCTAGCAGAACCCAAGATGATTAAACTGTCCAGCACTCTGCCGGCTGACATAAAATTGCAATACATAGAGTTGTTCAAAGAGTTTAGAGATGTTTTGGCTTGGGGATACAAATACTTGAAATCATATGATACCATCATCATTCAACACAAAATCCCTCTTAAATAAAATCAAAAGCCTTTCGAACAAAAGCTAAAGAGAATAAACCCTCTCTTATTACCTTTAGTTAAGGCAGAAATTGAAAAAATGCATGATGCTGGGATGATAGTACCCATTAGATATTCAGAATGGGTATCGAACTTAGTTTCTGTTAGAAAGAAAACAGGGGAAATCAGGCTCTGTATTGACTTCAGAAATTTAAACAGAGCCTCTTTAAAAGACAACTACCCCTTACCCAAGATGGACCATATACTTCAAAGGGTAGATTTGGGTCAAGAATAATCATCCTCTTAGATGGGTTCTATCGGGTTACAACCGGAGTTAGTGCTCCAAGTGATCAAATCGAAATTTCTTTTACCACCTTGGGGCACCTTTATATATGTCAAAATGCGAATTCAAATAATGAATGCAGGGGCCACCTTCCAAAGGGCGATGGACATAGCCTTTTTTGAAGATATTGGCTATTTCATAATCATTTACCTTGATGACATAACCGTTTTCTCAAAAACTAATGAGGAACATTTGATTCACCTAAGAAATGTTTTTGAGAAGTGTAGGAAATTTGGCTTGTCATTGAATCCCAAGAAGACACTCTTTGGTCTCCAAGAAGGGAAACTTCTTGGCCATATAATATCTAAAGAGGGAATCAAAATAGACCCTACAAGGATAGATGGCATATTACAAATCAGTCATCCAAGAAGCCTCAAAGAGTTGCAATCTTTCATTGGAAAGATTAATTTTCTGAGGAGGTTTATCCCTAATCTTGCTGAGCTATTAAAAAACATTACAAACATGCTTAAGAAATATGTCGGTGTGAAATGGACTTTACCAGCTAAACAGTCATTCGAACTGGTCAAACAAGCTCTTACTCAAACACCAGTCCTGATTAGTCCAGATTTTACCAAAAGCTTTTGCATATTTTCTTTTGCATCTGAGCATACAATAGCTGCAGTTTTACTTCAAAAGAATGACTTAGGGCAAGAACAACCAATATCCTTCTTTATTAGGGCCTTAAGAGATGCTCCTCTCAAATATAACATCATGGAGAAGCAAGCCTTAGCATTAGTGAAACCTTTAAAAGACTTTAGGGTCTATATTTTACACTCTCACATAATTTATTTTGTTCCACATACTGTTGTCAAGGATATTCTAAGTCAAAACCCTGATGGTAAAAGGGGAAAATGGATTGCAACTATTATTTAGTATGACTTAGAAATCATGCCCACCAAACTAGTTAAAGGGCAAGGATTAGCAAAACTTATGGCTGAGTCTAACTTCCAAGCACTAGACACAAATATGGTAGATATGTTGGAAGAAATAGAAGAATATACTGCACCTTTTATTGAAGAAACATTTCTAAATTCTCCTTGGTATGCTAACATTATTTATGTGCTTTTATATTTAAATGCCCCTCCTTCTTTGTCTAAAGCTAAAGCTAGATTTTTGAAACAAAAAGCTTTGAGTTTTTGCATCTTAGATGGGGTATTATATTGGAAAAATGCTGTTGGAATTTTTCTTAAATGTTTACTTGAAGATGATGCAGGAAAAATAATGCATGAGTTGCATGACGGAGAATGTGGAGGACACCTCTACTGGAAGGCCACAGCAAACAAAATTCTTAGATCTGGTTACTATTGGCCTACCCTTTTCCTAGATACTCAGAAGTTGGTCATGTCTTGCCATAAGTGTCAAATATTTGATGGCAAAAGAAAACTTCTTCCCTTACACTTACATCCTATCAGAGTTGAGGCACCTTTCCAACAATGGGGTTTAGACTTCATTGGATAAATTCACCCATCCTCATCAGCCCAACATAAGTGGATCCTCACGACCACTGACTTCTTTACCAAGTGGATAGAAGCTATACCTTCCAGAAATGCTAATGACTCTATCATTATCAAGTTCCTTGAAACAAATATCCTATCCCGATTTGGTTGTCCCAGAAAAATCATAACAGATAATGCTGCTGCTTTTAAATCTAAGAAAATGGTCGATTTCTGTTACAAATACCACATAACCTTGGGCCATTCCACTGCTTACTATCCCCAAGGAAATGGATTAGTTGAATCTTCCAACAAGAGCCTCATCAATATCATCAAAAAGTTATTGGAACATAATCATAAATCATGGCACAGTAAGCTGGTTCATGCCTTATGGGCTGATAGGTTAACTACAAAGAAGTCCATAAATATGTCCCCCTATCAGCTAGTTTATGGCATGGATGCAGTATTTCCCACCTCATTAGGAGTGCCAGTCATGAAGATCCTTCAAGAAGTGCAGGTTGAAGAGAATGATATGTAGAGGAGAATCAATCAAACCATCCATTTATAGCAGAACAGAGAAGAAGTCTATGAAAGGACGCAGTTAGTCCAAGAAAGTGTGAAGAAACTATTTGATAAGAGGACTAAGGCAAACAATTTCCAGGTTGGAAATGTTTTTCTTAAATGGGATTCAAGGAGAGAAGAGAAAGGAAAACATGGCAAGTTTGAGAACTTGTGGAAAGGTCCCTATATTGTTCATGTTGAGAGGGGTCACAATGCATTTGTCTTGAAAGAGTTAAATGGAGAAGATCTGTATGGAGGTCCTGTCAATGGCAGGATGCTAAAGCATTACTTCTGCCAAGAATCATGAGTTTCAAAGCATTTTGTTTTCATTTTAAATATCATAGTCTGAATGTTGCATTCAAAGTTATAAAATAAAAATACAAAAACAGTAAAAGAAAGAAAAGAGGGCAGATTGTCAAAACAATAAAGGTACGGCCCCATGCCAAAAAGAGAAGCAAAATATGAAAGTGTGCAAGCTAAAATGCCACTACTAAAGCACACTTCTAGTTAGCCATACAGCCTAATCATGGCTAATTGGTTTTAAATTGACAGCTGATAGGTTAGAGAATTTGATTTTCCAAACAGCTTAGTATTGGCTTATCAGTAGTTAGATTAGGTTAGAAATTAAAGGTTCAAACATGCTTAAAATCTGAACCATATTTCTCAAAGAAAAGAATGACTCCAATATATTTCAAATTCTGAGTCAAAACAGAAGTAAAAATGGTTCCAATTAGCTCAAAAATCTAAACCAGAAAACAAGAAAAGAGTAGCTCAAACACAAGTAAAGATAGAGCTGAAAAAACATGAAGGAAGTGCTTAAACTTCCAGACCTAAAGCCTTGCATTTTGATTTGAATTTCTGCAAAATAATATCTATGTGCAGCTTGTTGTTTTATGCCATAGATCAGCATCAAGTTAGACTGTCCAATCCTAACTTGTATGTTTTTTAAATTTCTATTTTAGAAGTTAGTGAATAAAAAATCTGTTAGACTGTTTAATCCTAACAGATTAGTAGACTAGGTAGAGAAACATATGAACTCAACTGTTTAATCTGAGTTCATTGAGGCATAAGAAGTAGAATTAGATTAGTTTCTTTCTTTCAAAAGAATAAAATGTTGTAGGAGAGTTTGCCAATCCAAGTGCACTCTAAAGAAGAAAAAAATGTTAGATCAGTAGGATTGAGTAGGTAGAAGCTGGTATTGATGAAGGTCTACATATTTTTTATGGCTGCTAAATACTTTCAGAGCAAAAGAAGACCATTTAAAAATGAAGAAATCAACCCAATGGATAAGGCACTGATCAGCCCCCAGAGAATGCAAGTCTAAAATTCTTGATACCTTCAAGAAAGCATCATCCCCATGTGGAGCCACTGTTAGTCAATTGTAAAATTTGTCATGTCAAATGTTGGCTAAATCATTTTAGGAGCCTTCAAGAAACAAGTCTTATTTCTTAAAATGTTATCTCTTGAAGACTCTTGAAGGCCTCATGCCCTTGTCTTCAATCTTCATTACTATTTCAATTTTTAACTCAGAAATTCTATTGATTTCATAAAGAAAAGACTGCTGCAAACACCATTTTCCCCTGCTTCCACTTCAACACTAACCTCCATTTTTCTCCCCTTTTACTCCATAAAACTCCTCTATTTTCATGGTTCCCTTCTTACATTCATGAAAATAATTTTTATATAGTTTAAAACTCATTTTAAACTATATCGAAACCCCCAAAAAATCCATCAAAAGTTTTGAAAATTTTCATAAAAAATATGTGTTTTTTGCTATGGGTTTAAGCCCCCCTTGGGCTATGCCCATCAAGCGCTTATCACATCGGAAGTAATCAGTGAGCGCAAGTCTTTGGCTTTCGTAAAAACCTCCGATGTGATTAGCTCTGTTATATGTGAGCCTCAGTCCTTTTTCCGCTTTACAAGACCAAACACCCGCAATTGGGCGCCCAAATTAATGAATAAACACTTTCCGATTGATATTTTCCTTTGTTAAGTCATAAAACCCACTTACCTAAAGTTTTGGTCTAATCGCGCCGGAGTTATGCTTTTTAATGAAAAAATGGGTTGATTGAAAGACCTGCATCGTTTCATCGATGTGATCGAGCCCCTTTACATAAAATCCACCCTCTGCTTGATTCATATAACTCATGACTTGGACCAAAGGTTAATATTCCCGAAGCGCTTAATCCCATCGGAGGATTTCAATAATGGTTAGATCGAAAAGACAAAGACCAACCTCCGATTGCGATAGCCCGATCACACAATCGCATCAGACTTCCCTGATCGTGCAATCACATCGGCCATTTCCCGATCGTGCCAATCGCATTGACGATTTCTATTGCACCCTCACTCTCTCCCCGCCAATTGTAAAAGCCTCGATTGCCGATCTCTTGATTATTCCCAACCGTCAATCTTTGCATGATCAACGGCTCTGACTTAATCAACCCCATTATTCTTCCCAAACATTCCCCATTTGACCTCCACCATTGGATGACACCATCCAATGGCCACGCTCTCTCCCCACACCCTCTGAAGCAGTTTACCCCAAAAATGCAGGATTTCCTAATATTTTGTGTATTTTACAGGTTTCGAAGGATTTTCTCATTATAATAAAGGGAAATTAAAACCGAGGGTGACGATCCTCTAGAGTTTCATTCATAAAAGGAATATCATTACACAGGGTTCGAAATCCACATCTCATCAATTGTTTCACAGGCATTGATGCCATATGAGCCCTATGCGGCCCTGCACAGCAACAAGACACACAATTAAAAGAAGAGTATCAGTGTCGAAGGCAGAACACAGCAGAACAGAAGATTGAAGACAATTTGGGAGATTATGGCTAAGATTGATTATCAAAATCCTAATCCTCCAAATTAAAACACAGTTTAAAGAAAATCATAAGTGCTTATGAGACAAAAAGGCCTCCACCACCGCATTTGAGGCAAATTAAATCCTCTTAGCTACCACAAAGCCACCTGTGCCTCAAATCATTCAACAGAGGCCGAAGTTATTGATCAGAAAGAAGATATTAGCCTCAGCGCAGCTGAATAGTTAATTTTTCTAAAGAAATTTAATGCAAAAAATATCAGCAAAGTTACTACAACATGACACAGAGCCTTAAAAGTCAACAAAATCTCCCACCGAGCTTAATCTTAAATTTAAATCAATTAATACAGTGAGAATATATGTACGCTTCTCCATTGAGTCCCTCAAAGGCTGAGAAGTCATTAGTCTGTATTTATTGACCCAGGAGATCTTTTATTAGATCCCACCTCCTCATTCTTCTAAAAATACTTCTGTAAAAGATGAGAAGTTGTTGGTTGTTTGATTACTAGTTGTAATTCTGAAACTCTCTGAAATAATACATAGTCTGTTGAAGTTGAAGAAGAAATTGAAGTCTTGGAAGCCCTGATGATGTTGTTGCATGCTTGTTTTTTAGAAGGCTCTATCATTGGATCCATGAGCTTGGATGTTGGTGAAGTATTCTGAACTGTTTAAATGTTTTCTCCTGTTTTCATTTTGTTCCATAATTTCTTACTACAGTAGGATGAAATTTTTAGGCTAAGAAATGACTCCTGGAAGCACCTTAGACCTGTTTGTCCTTCATTGTTTTATTTTTTCTTCTACTGAAGTATTTTAGAGTCTTAAATCTCTCTCTTTAGTCTTCAAGCTCGTTTATTTCCTTAATAGCTCGAGTATTTGGTTTTAGCATGATTTATGGTTTTCCCTGCTTGTCTACTGCCACTTAAAGGCTGTTATTGAAGTCTCCCTTTGATGTTTCCTTGTTTACGGTAAGCCAAGGAGGTCTGTTCTGATCTTGCCCCTTGTCCTTACTTGAATAGTTAGCTTAAAGTTCGTTATAGTTGTGATCATAGATGTATTTAGGTGTTCCCTCTTCTATGACTATAATTATCAGTGAATCTTTTATGTTTTCTAAAGTCATTTGAAATAAAATCTTTAAGGAAATAGGGTGTTCCCAGAATCTTAGATTTAATTTTAAAAGTTGTTTTGAAGTCAGTATTTGCTTAAAAGTGTGATTTGTAGAATTCATGGTTAGCCCTGTCTATAAAATAGCTCTTTATTGTTCAAATTGTGTTTTCAAATTCCCTTTGTCGAGAATTAAAACTTCTCTTTCCAAATCATTGATGTCCATCTCATTCCAAAACCAAAGGATCCTACGGCCAAGTTAGATTTTCCCTTTGATATCCCATATCCATTGATAAGTTTGTCATGACATTATTTTGACTCCATTGCCCAATGAGGCTGACATTTCCCCTTTATATCTATCTTTCCTAGACCTTTCAGGTTCTGCTATATCAATTCCAACCAAACAAACAAACAAACACCTACACTTAATAACTAGTCTAAAACTTATACTCAAGGCACACAAGATAAACCTTTGCTAAAAACAAATAATTTGAGAGATCCCTCTTTGAGAACAGGAGGACTAGATCCTGGAACTCTAAAGATTGGTTCTGATGTTTCCTTGTCTTTTGATTTGCCAAACTATCAAAACACGGGACACCAACATCCCCATTAATGACTATGCCCAAAGCCTACTAGAATTCCTCAAGGAGGAACCTAAATTTCTTAGCTTCGTTTAAAGTTGGCTTCCATTATAGCATGTGATCATCAACGAAATGTTGATGCAATAGAGGAGGAGCCTACGGAGATAACCTCAAGCCTTGGAGATGCCTAGACTCATAGGTTGATTTGACAAGTCTACCCAGCCCTTCAGCTGCAATAATGAAAAGAAAGGGGGAGAGGGGGTCCCCTTCTCTGAGGACTCTAGAGAGTCGAAAAGTTCTAGATGGAGAACAATTAACTATGATGGAGTATAGTGGTGTCTCAATCAATTTTTTCAACCAAGTTATCAATGAATGAGAGAGGCCAAAAGCATCATGAATAGAGAGGAGATAATTCCAATTCAGTTGGTCAAAAGCTTTAGACATATCAAGTTTAATAATCATACCTAGAGTTCTGGATGATTTTAGAGAATGGACTACCTCGTGAGCCACTATAATACTGTCCATAATATTTCGAACTTCCACAAAACCTATTTTCTCAGGTCTGATGATATCTTTCAACTGGGATTTAATATTTAAGACTATAATTCCTGAAATTATTTTCTATATAACATTCCAAAGATCAATTGGCATGAATCCATTCGAGTCTAGCGTCACACCTTTCTTTGGAATGAGCGTGAGGAAGGTGGAATTAAGTCTCAACCATATTATTTGGGTTAAATGGGGTTCCTCAACCAGTTCATTAATTTCGTGCCCAAGGAAGTGCCAGCCAGATTTAAAGAAATCTGAGGTGAATTCATTAGGACCCGAAAATTTGTTTAAGGGAAGAGCACAAATTACCTCTTTGACTTCTACATAGGATATCTCCCTCGTGAGGGCCTTATACTAATCTGATGTAATTAATTGAGAGATACATTATCTGACTTTGGAGATGGTCTCACTTCTCTCCACCCTTGGTTCTGTGAACAAGGTATTGAAATGGGAGATGTGCTCCTCTAAAATTTCCTCGTATGGACAATCACATGAACTCTTGAGTCATTGAGCGAGAAAATATAATTAACATGATGATGCTTTAGCATGGTTCTATGGAAGAATTTTTTGTTTCTCTCACCTTCTCTGAGCCATTGGACTCTCGATTTTTTACTCCACGACATTTCCTCCTATTTTCTCCTTTTCTCTAGACCATTTAGGACCTAGCCCTCCTGTGATGCAATATTCTTCATCCAACATTCTAAGATAATTCATTGTTTTTTGTTAATATTACCAAATTCGAAATGATTCCAATATTTTATCTTTTTCTTGAGCTCCTTCAATTTTCGCTGGAAAGTTTCTATGTGACTCATCCCTGCTACCATGATGTCCTTCCACCATTCCTCTAACTTTACTATGAAATCAGACCTTTCAAGCCAGAACGCCTCAAAGTGGAAAGGCCTATTCCTTGGGGCCATTCTTAAGTCCATTTCCATGGATTCAGGTCAATGATATGATCCCAAACATGGAAGAATAGAAGCTTGAAGATACAGATCTTGTTGGAGGATATCATCCAAGATAATGAAGAGATTAATATGCGATGTAATCTGGTTTTCTCCCCCTCGATGATTCCTCTAAGTGAATTTTCCACTAATGTAATAAATATATTGTACATTGAGATCTTGAATAGTTTCCTGAAATGAATAGGAAATAGGATCTAAATGACGTAATCCTCCTTTCTTTTCACCCAAGTCCTTGATCATATTGAAATCACCTACAATAATCCAACTATCCTCGCTTAGAATTCCCCTTATATTTTGTAAAATACTAAGAAATCTTGGATTTTCCCATGGTGGAGTATGACATAAACCTATGTTACCTAAACATTCTCTGAGGAGCCTATACATTTAAATTATCCTGAAAGAGTGTTGGGGAAAGAGATACATGCCCCAAAGGAGATAGATCTAATGTCCCAGATAATTCTCGGCCCTCCTCCACTTCCCTTGGAATCTAACACCATAAATCCGCTGAGGGCCAACTTCTTCTTGTGATTTCACTTGGCTTCTCCTGCGTCACCTTCATTTCTTGAAAAACTATGATATTTGGTTTTTCCTACTAACTTATATCTCGTGAGTACCTCAACTTACCTTTCCATTTGAGCCCCCTTATATTCCAAGATACTACTTTCATTGAGGAGGAGTTTGGGAGTGCTAGTAGTACTTTGTGAGGACATTGGCTTGTCCTTGGTTAACTAAGATCACCCCAGCTTCTCTAATAACTTCACTAGTGGCTTTTATATCCTTCTTTCTTTTCTCAAACCCCAAACTGGAATCAGCATGCTTAGAGGATGCATCCTCGTCATGGATCACCAGGGCCAAGTGTGGGGAATATTCCAGAGGATCATGACGTTTTTCACATTCCTTGTAAATCCAGTGGAATTGGTCTGGTTTCTCTTGTGGAATATCGTTGGATCTAACCTTGGCCCAATTTCGCCTAAAGGATACCAAAATCCACTCATCAAAATTGAGTTGATCCATTTTAACTTCATTCTCTAGGGTCTGCTAAGCTTTCCTAAGGACTCGTTGGATATTCTTACTAGTCGAAATTTCCTCCAAAGATTTCCTTTCAGTTGGTTGTTTGATTTTAGTTTTTTCAGGACCCACTTCCACTTCAATTATTGCTTGAGTTTGACTCACTTTTTTTGGATCTTTTGGTTTGTCGTTCTCCATTAGTTAGCCAGAAGTTTAAAACGTTTCTGATATGGGCGGTTTGAGGCCACTGATGGGGGGGAGGGTCGACGGAGCATGGTTGGGAGGACCCCTATTAGTCGAAGAGTGTTGAATAGGGACTTCTTCGAAGCCATATTAGGGAGGATTAGTCAGAGGGACAGGGGACTCTTTCGGTCGCTGAGGGAAATCATGAAACAAATTCCCATATTCATGACATATTATTCTTTTGAATGGGACATGCTTGTAGTCTAGTGGTTGTGTCCAAACTTCATCCTCGTATTCAATGTACATTGATTCTAGAAAGGGTAGTGATATTTTCATGTAAAAATGGATTATGGTGTAGGGAAAGAACCTTCAGCGTTTGGTGACCTCAAAGACTTGTACAAAATTACCATTGGAATTTCCAATCGATTCCAGGATGTCCATCTCGCAGAAATCCTATGATAAAAAGTAAAGCCTAACCCAGATAGGCACTGTCAAGAACTGTTCCTTCCCTAGATTGTAGTAGCATTCCCAATGTGTCATGAATAACCAAACAATATTTATGAAGTAAGGCCCATTGTCCATAACTTTCTTTTGGTCTTCCAAATCATCAAATATCACAGTGAAGAAACCCTTTTCTCCTAAGCAGAGATCGATTGGAGATTTTTTCTTCCATTTGAGTTGGATCCATTTGAGGATATCAAATGCCTTAAGCCAAATACCCATAAATTTGAAGATAATCACATGATCTTACATGAATTGTCGGGTTAGTTCCAGAGGGTGATTGGGGATTACTACATGAGGATTTTTAGTTGCCTTCAGGAGGCAGCGACCCCTCATTCTGGACTGCCATTGTGCTCCCAACGTTGGCTAGTCCACTTTCTTTCCTTTCTGCTACCATGTGCCACTGGACGAGCCAAAAGCAGGATGATGAGCACTAGTTACAATGTTCTTGAAGGAGGGGGTTGTCCCCCTCACCCGGGGGAGTTGACATGTGCCCAATCAACCAAAATGTGACTTCAAGGTTGACTACAGCTTCCATAAGCAGGGAAAAAACTGATATGACGACAAGGATTCAGAAATCATCTTCAAACCCTATAGATCTGCAAAAATACTAATATTAAAATTGAATATTTTAAATTATTAAATTTTATAATATAATATTAAGTTTTAACATTAAGTTTTAGCAATTAAGTTTTAATATTAAGATTTTTTAATATTAATATTAATAAATAATATTAGTAATATTTATTTTCTATTAATTAAGTACTATACTATTAGGTTTCAATATTATAAAATTTAATGTTAAAATCTAATATTTTAAACTTAATATTATAAAACTTAATTATTAAAAATAAATATTTTTTATTTTATTTTTTAATATTAATATTATTAAATTTAATATTGAAACCACTTATTAAAATCTAATATTATATATTCTAATAATGAAATTTAATATTATAAAACATATTAATCTTAAATAAGTATACAGATCAAATTGAAATAAACCGAAATCACGTGGCCCAAACACGATAGGAAAAACAAATTTGAAAATGTGCTTTGGGGCTTACCATCATCCAAATCTTCTCTGCATAAATTCTCTATGCAATTCAAGAGTTTGTGTTTTCATGCCATATATGTTCCCATGTATTTATTTGCGAGGAACCAGCTGCTTGCTAATTATAACATCCGTCGCTTAGGTCACCATGTTGAGGCATCCCGCAAGTTTATTTTACTTAATTTTATTTACAATTTTGAGCACTTGGTCATTAGAGGTTTAGTATTTTTTTAAAGGCTCTCCTTGCTAAGATCTGAAATCTTTCACTTAAATGTATATTACACAGTTTTAAAATTTATTAGGTAGTAAGGTCCAAACATAATTTAAATTGATCATCAATATAATTGAATATTTCAATTTAAATAAACAATTAATGATAAAATTTTAGACTTTGGATCAAACCTCGCAGGTTAGTATTAGGAATTTGTTTAATCAATTGAGGTTAAATTTAAGACGTACCACTTTTCCTTTCTCCCCAGATGTTATCTTAGGAGTCTCGTCGAATTTGGTCGTGTTGGGTTATATATATATATATATATATAATTTATTTTTAAATGTATATTTAAATAATTTAGAAAATAAAATAATATTTATTTTGATAAATATGTTTAATTTGGAATAGGATTTTTATAATTTCAATTTAATTATCAATAATTATTAAGTGGTTGGTAGAGATTTAAACTCCATATATTATTTTAGAATATTCATAGTTGTATACACAAGTAAAAGGTTGAAATTTATTTCCAAAGTAGTTATGTGTTGTTTGCCATTTTAATTAAATGGATTAATTTAAAAAGATGCCTTATGAACAAGTATCATATGAAGTGAATTACAGTTTTTTGGGATGTGTTGTTGATAAGTCATGGTATTGGCCCATGGTATTATAGCAAAGTCTATTTAGAGATTAATAAACTTCATGGTAAAGTTGTGGTGTTAAGAATCTTGTTCAATGTTTTTTTAATGTATATATGTTTAGCTTATATAATAATACCAATAATAATAATAATTTTATAATTTAGTTAGTTTTATGATTTTTTAAATTTTCGCAGTGTGAGATGTATCATAATTGTAGGAAGAATTTTACTACAATATAATTACATGGATAGATGTGTCCATTTTGAAATAGGGTTTCCACAAATTTAATGCAATTACCAATCATTAGTGGGTGGATGGTAGGGATTTAACCACCATAGAATATTTTAGAATTTTCTTAGTAGTACTCATAAATAAAAGCCTAAAATTTATCTCAAAAGTAGCTATTCCATTTTAATTAAATTGGTTAATTAAAAAATGTCATATGAACATGGGTTATGGTTTTTTGGACATGAGTATTAGTAAGTCATGGTATTGACTCATGTTATTGTAACAAACTCTATTTACAAGTTAAGAATCTCCATGGAAAAGTGAGGATGAATCTCCATGGTTAAGAATATTGTTACATGTTTTAATGTATGTATTTTAAACTCAAATATTGACTATTTTTACAAATAATAATAATAATAATTTAAAATAAAATTATAACTTAGTTAATTTTTATGATTTCTTTTAATCTTGCTAATGAGGCAAGTGTTTTGATGCCTATGGACATTTACTGCCATTTAATATGTATGATGAATACGCTAGCATATATTTATTTCTTAAAAATGAATGAATGACTTAAAATAATTATCCTTATCCTATAAGCAAAATATTTAAGCATGCATATGATAGGACTGAATGGAAATTGCTTCTTAATATGTTCTCATGGGCTTCGATTCTAGAGAAATGTTCCATTGGGTTATTGGAAACTAATAGTGATCAACCATTCAAACTAGAGAAAGAAACAAAGGGTCATTCTCTAATTTTCTCACCTAATTGAGTTGTGTATTACTTAGTTATTGACAAATAAATTTCAAAGAGGAAAGGTTGAGTTTGGAAATTCCTTAAGCTCCACAACTCCCTCGATCTTTTTAAGAAAAAATATAGGAGATTTCTTCCTATGGTATCTAGATCCATGTGAAAATCTCATACTATGAGGTCCAAGTTGTAATGTTCAAATGATTTAGATACCTTCCCAATTCCTGATAAATGGATGGATGCAAGAACTTAGTAATTGATACTGAAAATAATTGTATAAGTAACTAGGGTTAAAGGTCTTAAATTATCCTTTTAACTTGTTTCAAAATACATTTTCACACATACGCACAACATATATGCCACAGTTGACATATTAACAACATGACATCATATATAATAATGAGAAGTTGGAGATTTCCTATGCCAAGTGGTTGGCCATTTAAAACATCTGGTGTGTCTCCATACAAAATCCCATTGTATGAATCCCTTAGGTATACAAAATTCTTTGGTAACCAACATGAATCACCTAATCCTATTAAACAATGTGTTGTCATTAATATCAAATTTCAAGTTAGATTGACATGGAAGTATGCCAAAGTGAAGAGGAGTCCCTAAGGTGAATAATGTTGCTAAGGATAGACCCTTGTTATATATCAATCTAACCAAGGAACATTTCAAGTCAACCCCTTAAAGTGAGTGTTGAATCCTTATTAGTGAGTGTTGTAGAGAAAAGTTATGAACAAGAAGCAATGTGACTTGAGGTGAGCAGAAAGTGCAAGGACTAGAGGTGTGTGAATAGAGGCATATGGAAGATATGAGGTAAGAGAAGATGTGATGGGTAGTTCTATGGAAAAAAAAAGAGTCTTCAAGGATGGAACAATTCTAAGGCTCGAAGTGAACCATTATTTGTTAATATTGGAAAACATAAAAATTATTTATGATGTTGGAAGCCTCTCATTTTTAAAACTCTTTTAGCCACTGTATTAGTTAACATAAATCTATTAATAGAAGTTTTTTCATCTATTGATTGTTTATCTACCAAACCCTCGGTATACTGATATTTTGAAAAAGGGAGTGTTATGCAATTTCTCTGATATATTTATATCTAATAGCCCTAGTCATATCCCTTAGTCGAGTAAGAATTTGGTAAAAAACATCTAGCGCTTAAGCCCTTAACATATTACCATATTGAAAATTTTCATTGTTTCATCGATATCCTAATATTCTAGTAAGCTCTTAGTCATAGCTCCTGGTCACCATGATGCTTAGGTATAGCACCTGTGGGATTAAGGCCTTCGACCCATCGTCATATCAGGCATTTTTCATAGCTTCACAGCTCCCCAATATTTTTATATCCTGGTAAGTGCTTGGTTACAGTGTTTGGTAGTAGAAGAACTCAATTAAAGCTCTTGGGGATTAATTCTCATGTCCTCGACACACAATTATTATAGAATGTGTATTGATAAAATAAATTGTGAACCAATATTTTGTTAAGAGCATGGTTATAGCCCTTAGTCATGGACGTGGTTAGTTACAACACCTAGGGCTTAAGCTTTAGGACCTTGGCAATGATTATTTTGTATCCTGATACTCAGGTTCTATGGCGTCATAAAGAGACAGAGAATTCACTAGCAATTAATTGAAGATTTTGTTTGTCATTTGGACTAGATAAATCATTTTTGGTAGCACTCTTGCCGTGTTAGTGTTTTTTTGGAATTATTTTCGATACGTCAACATAAAGAAAAAATTGGAGTTTATGGTCCCCGACACCTTGATTCAAGGTTAAATTATTATTATCGCATCATACAGTGTGTTCTCATTAGTCGATAAACATTCCAGAAAATCATGACGGCATATGATATGGTGCAAAGGTGTATAATTACCAAGTTTTAAAAATTTGGGGTTGGAGGAAACGCCAAGATATCTGAAGCATTATGAATGTGTCATGGTATGGTTCCACTACTCAAGTAAGCACACAATATAGCACTTTCATGCAATTTTAGAAAATTGGGATTGAAGCAAGAACGGGTTCAAATAAGAAAGTGAGGAGTGATTGGAAAGAGTCAAATAATAGAGTAGAATGCAAAGATCTAGATGGATCATTGCAAAACAAATTAAAGAAGAGATCAATGTCTCCAGTAGGTTGGTGTATAAAAATTATTGTAATAATAGGTTGGTGCCTATAAAGAATTATTATATAGAGAGGTTTTTTTGTTTTTTTCTTGAAACGGTTTCGACTTATATCTTGGTTTCATGAACATCTTATGATATTATGTTCTTATGGTTCTCAAATGTTTAAATAAGTAAACAAATTTCTGATACTAATTCATCTCCCCTCTCTTATTATAAGTGTGAATTAAAATATTGGCATCAAATCAAGTTCCTTAAGAAGTAGCCTCGCCACCAGAAGGAATATCTTAGAGGAACCATACCAGTCATGAAGGCTCTTTCTCAAATAGAGCACCACTATTCAATGGAACAAGTGATTCCTTCCATAGGCTAAGGATGAGGAATTCTCTAATGTATCTTGCTTTTGTAATTTGACAATATGTATTGGATTATTATAAAGCTTCAACAAGTCCTCTATCTAATCAAGATGGTAATAAGGCTTCTGTAAATGATGCAAAAGCCATGACTTCCATTTTTTTGAGGCCTATTAGAATCATATTTTTTCAAGGTAATGCATTGTGAGTCTACAAAAGTCATTTTGGAAATACTTCAAAAAAATTGTGAAGGAAATGACAAGCTAAAGAAGGAAAGGCTTCAAACTCGTAGAATATAGTTTAAGAGTTTGAATATGAATGATGAAGAAAATATTGCAACCTTATTCCTTCATGTAGATGAGATTGTCGATATTGTCAGAGGAATTTGTCAAGAAGTTAAGGAATCAATGATTATATAGAGGGTGTTCATATCTCTCCCATTAAGATTTGATGCAAAGGAATCATCTATTGAAAAATGAAAGATTTGGAAAGTTTGAAGAGGAATGAACTGAATGGGATTCTCACTAAATATAGGTTAAATCACGGAGATGGGTTACACTTTTTGGCAAAATGAGGACGTGTTTTACTGAAAAATGGATGCTCGACCAAGCAATTTTAAACACTCAATCGAGTTGTTTAGGTGCTTATAAATAGCTCAATCGAGAGTTTAAACAAACTATATGACACTAAATTCTTTTGCAAAAAATATCATTAATACAACAACATAATTGTCCACATATTTTCTTTTTACTCAGAATCAAAATTGACAATTTTTATCTAAATTTTGTGGGATGAAATTCAATAAAAGAGGAAAAAATTGAAGTTTAAATCCACATTTGGCCCAAAATTGTAACCCATATTCATGTTTTCACCCATATGAAATGATTATAAGAAAATAGAATTTAATATTGAACAAATCATGCTTAAAGCATCAAAGAAGACAAAAAGACACAAATCTTGTAATTATTCCAGCTATGAATCAGCTGTAGAAGGGGCTAAATTTGTGAGAAGGTTATATAAAGCTAAGGTATCATTAAAACATTTTAATTGTCATATAATAGGCAATTTTGTTGCTAAATTTCCATATGTAAAAAGAGAATGCAATGATTATGAATAAGAATATAAAAATAGAAGCAAACCTCATAAGCACGAAAATGGAAGATATTCCAACAAGAAAATTGTTTACTTCAGAGAAGATAGTAGTTATTTAGAAGTGATTAATGGATATGCATCTAATGTTAAGAAAAAAGAATTACTGTTCATAGTCTTGAATTCTCATATTTTTTATCAATAAGATAAACACAATAAAAAAGGAGAAAAAATATTTAAAGGAACAAGATATTGATGGTGAAGTAAATCTTGAAGAAAAAATTGTTAGTGCATTAGAATAAATAGATAGACTCATAGGAAATATTAAAAAGAAGGAATTATTACAAAAACATGAGGAAAAATCATGATTCTAATGAAGCAATAATCTTCATATTGAACAAAAAAACTATAACAGGAAAAGGTAATAGAAGAAGTATTGATAATCCAACTAAAATAAAATGAAGGAAATTGTGAGAAACAAGAAGTAGAGCTAGTTTCCTTGAGAAAGGAACTAGAAAAGAAAAAATTTCAGTTGAAGAAAAGATTGAATTTTGGAAAAATTATTGAACACTTAGATGACATTCTCAGCTACGAGAGGGCCCTTTTCGTCAAAAAAAAGTCTTGACTATAAATAACATCATGACACTTCCAAGGGAGAATAAAGCACGGAGACATTAGAGAAGGAATGCAAAGAGGAACCCAAATGTTTTTCTAATGTGCTCAAAGTATCCATCAATAGTGAAATCAACAACAAGAAATGAGATCAAGACAATAAAATACTTGATTTTTCTTAAAATATCAACAAGAATGATTTCACAAGAACTGATCCACCAAGAAATCATTTCACATCCTAGTATCAAAATATATTCCTTGGTTATTTATTTTCATGAACTAATGTTGATCATAATATAATGAATTGTAAATTTTATGTAAGAAATGATCATATGACAAATTGATATAGAGAATCCTATTATACTTCAAAGAATGGATATGTGAAAAACAAACATAGGAGTTTCAATAAGAGTGATATTGAAAATTAAAATTCATTTACTCTGCTATTGGATCATTTTGAATGCTATAAGTGTAATAAATATTTCCACAAGTCATGTTATTTTAGAAGAAACACAATAAGGGTACCTCAACAAGACAAGTGAGAATAATACGCAAAGGTATGGTAAGGGAAGCAAGAAAAACATGAAGAACAAGAACTTGTTCTAGATGCTCAAAACAAAGGAAGTTTATGGTATATCAGTAGTAGGTGTTAAAACATATGACGGGAGTTAGTATAAAGTTTATCTCTAAGGGAAGACAAAGGAGGTGGTGTTATTTTTTGAGACAATGCATTAGCAAGAATAATTGGAAAGGGAAAATTTAGTCTTGATAACAGATAAATAAAAACTCAAAATTTCTTGTATATTGATGGTTTAAAACAAAATAATTTAAGTTTTGATTCAAATGTGTGATCAAGGATATGATATAATATATCATTCTAAAGTATGTGGGACAAGGAAAGAAAGATCAAGAAGATTAGTGGAAAATGTAGTTAGAGCGTCAAGCAATGTATATATACTAAATAAAGTTAAAGGAGGAAAATATTGTATGGGGTCATTGGATGAAAAATGGTTACGATATAGAAGCATGGCTCATATCAGTTTTGAAAATCTAGTAAAAATCAACAAAACACAAGCAATGAGAGACTTGACAAAGATCTCAAAACTAAATGACACTATTTGTAAGCCGCATTAGCATGGGAAGTAGGCTAGAGTTAGCTTCATGAAAAAATATTACTCATTGGCAAAGCCATTGAAGCTTGTTAATAGAGATCTCCATGGGAAAATAAAAACAAAAACATTAGGAGGTGAGAGATATTTTATGCATCCAATTAATGACTATGCAATAATGACATGGGTTATTTTCCTTAAGGAAAAAATTTGAAGCATTTGAGAAATTTAAAATATTCAAAGTTGGGGTTGAAAATGAAACATACCTAAATGTCAAGTGCTTGAGATCAAACAAAATAGGTGAGTTTACTTTTGATTAATTGAATGAATTTTGTGAAAAACGTGGGATTATAAGACATTTTGAGTGGCAAGGACTCCATAGAAAAAATGGTGTTATTGAAAGAAAGAATATAAATATATAGGATATAGTAGGAATAATACTCAATGAAGTAAATCTACCATACACCTTTTGGAGAGAAGCAGTTGCTACAAAAATCTACATTATAAATATAGATCAAATCAAAGTGAACAAGAGTAACACTCCTTATGAATTATGGTGAATTCATAGTCAAATACTTCAAATTATTTGGAAAGAAGTGTTACATCAAGATAAATGAATACAATATAGGGAACTTTGATTCCAAAATAGATGAAGGAATCTTCATCACTTGTTCATCTATAATAATGAGATATTCATTTTACAATTAAACTATGCAAGGTAGTAGAAATCATTGATGTAAGCATATATGAATCATTACCTAAAAAATAAAATCCACACATAAATGAAGATCCACATAAGATAATTAGAAAAAGAGCATGAAAAGGAAGAAGAAAAAGAATAATAAGTAGAAACAAAGAGGACATAAACATATTAATATACCACCTATATATGTTCAAAAGATTCATCCAAAAAATAAAAGTATTGGTAAAAAAAAATCATGGGTTTAAACTAGAAGGAGATCGAAAAGCACACCAAAGCATGCACACTTTTCTTTTATATTTGAAACAGAACCCAAGAAATTTGCACAAGCCAATGAAAATGAAGCTTGGGTTAATTCTATGGAAGAAGAGTTGAATCAAATTGATAAAATGATACATGGGAACTTGTTCCTAGACCTAAATATAAGAAATTGTATGACACCAAATAATTATTCAATAACAATTTGAATGAGGATGGACAAGTGGTAAGAAATAAAGATAGATTATTTTGTAAAGGATATGCATAAGTTGAGTGTTGACTTTGTAGATATTT
Organism: Pinus albicaulis; assembly: GCA_034641835.2. Lineage (NCBI taxonomy): Eukaryota > Viridiplantae > Streptophyta > Pinopsida > Pinales > Pinaceae > Pinus > Pinus albicaulis. The sequence continues at coordinate 880,091,866 of CM076570.1, forward strand.
TTTCTCTAATTTCCACTATAGGCAATTATAATATTGTTGGAATTTTCATGTTTATCAAATTAAAACATCTATCAAGTGCATGTCAAGTCATATTTTCTAAATGGAAACTAAGAAGAAGAGGTATATGTTGAACAACTAGAAGTATTTCAACTGATATGAAATGAAGATTATACATGCAGATTGAAGAAATAACTTTATGGACTAAGGAAAGCTCCCATGGCTTAGTACTAAAGGCTTGAAAATTATTTATAACAATAAGGATTCAAGAGGGGAGAAACAGATGCCAACATTTACATAAAAACTGACAATGAAAAATTGTTGATCATTATTGTCTAGGTAGATAATATCATTGCTGGAATTTATGTTGACATAATGAGAAAAAGGTCTACAAAAGAGATGTAGAAGGAACTTGAAATTTCTATGTTGGGAGAGTTGTCATTATTTCTAGGTTTATATATTGTTCATTCAAGTAAATGTATATTCACCTTCCAAACCAAATATGATAAGGATATTTTAAAGAAATTTGAAATGGAAAATGTGAACTTGTTAGCACTCTCATGGTCATAGGATGAAAATTAAACAAAAATGATGAATCTCTACATGAAAATAAAATGGTGTACAGTAAAATTATTGGTATTTTATTATATTTGACAACATCAAACCAAATATCATGCAAGAAGTGGGATTAGATGTTGCAATATTTCAATATACACCAAAGGAAACACATGTGTAAGAAGTGAAGAGAATTTTCATATATATGAAGGGAACTATGGACTTTTCCTTATAGTACTCAAGAAGTAAATATTTCACCTTAACAACATATATAGATCCAGATTGGGTAGGAAGTGTTGATGAAAATAAAAGAACTAGTGGTGGAGCATTATTTCTAGAAAATTTTCTTGTGTCATGGTTGAGCACGAAATAAACATCAATTTCTTTGTCCACAGTTGAATTCAAATACATTTTACAAAAATTAGGTTGCACTTAGGTTCTCTAGATGAAGCAGAACCTCATAGACATTAAGATAAAATATAATAAACCAATATGTGGCTGATAAGAATTTCAATCTAGAATATATTGGTACTAATACAAAATTTGGGAGTGATATCTCCCTCATCTCATCAGTAAAAGGAATAATAAGCTCAAGGAGAGCAATATATTTCTCTTGATATATATTAAAAGGTGTAAGCATTTCAAATGAGGAGACGCATCAGTTAAATGGGAGCAACACTTTTCCATTGAATCTGACAAAGGGGGAGAGGTTTCAAACAAATGAGAAGTTGTAGGCAGGGGGAGTTAAGTTGGATAAAAGGGAGAAATTTGTATACAAGGGACGTTCCAAAACATTATTGCAAATTCCTCTGAAGGTTTCCATCAATGCCAAAGGGGGAGATTTTTTAATAATGTTTTTTCATTGATTTCAAAGTTAAATGGAGACTAATATGGAAGTCCACCATAGTTAGGAGGAGACCCCAATGTGAATAATATTTCTAAGGGGAGACCCCTATTACATGTCAGTTCGTTCAAGGCACATTTCATGTCAACCCCTTATGTGAGCACCAAATCCTTATAAGTAATAGGATTGATGAGCACTTTGCAAAACAATTAAGAATAAGAAGCAATGTGATCAAATGTGATGAGTAAGTTCAAGGAGTAGAGGTGTGAGAATATAGTTGTGAGGAAAACATGAGGTAAGGAGAAGGTCTGAGGGGTAGGTATTGGGCATGAAAGAGAGGCTTGAGGCATGAAGTGAACGATTTTTTTCAAACGTTGGAGAAAAAACAAAATTATTTTTAACATTGAAAACCTCACAATTTAAAACAAAATTTAGTCATTTTGTTAATTAATGGAAATATACTAAAAGAGTTTTTTCCATCTATTGATGATTTTTATACTAGACCCTCGGCATACCATGATTTTCAAAAAAGGGAGTGTTCTATAGTTTCTTTGATATCTTGCTATTTGGTAGCCCATGGTCGAAAAGACATTTAGTTATAACACATATGGCTTAAGCCCTCAAAATATATCCAAATCAACATTTATCATAGTTTCATTAATATATCAATACCTAGTAAGCTCCTATTCATAGATCTTTGTCACCATGTTGCTTGGATATAGAACCTATGGGATTAAGGCCCGCGACATATTTCCATATCAGGATTTTTGCATAGCTTTGCAGTTCCACAGTATTCTAACATTTTGGTAAGCACCCTTTCATAATTCATAGTCACATAAGAACTTGGTTATAGCTATTGGGGCTTAAATCTCATTTCCTTGACCCAAAATGTTCATAGAATGTGTATTTATCAAATTTTTCAATGAACCAATGTTCTATTAATAGAATTGTTACAATTCTCAATCACAGAGGTGGTCAGTTACAACACCTAGGGCTTAAGTATTAAGGACAATGACATATCACATACCATGAGTTTTGTTAAATAAAAATAAGTGATTCTTTGATATCCCAATACCTCAGTGCTCCAGGGTCATTAAGAGATAGAATTCACCATAAAATTATGGAATCTTTTCTCCATCATTCAAACCCGAGAAGTCATGTTTTTGTAGCATTGTGTGATTATTGTGATTTTGAGGAATTAGTTCCAATGTGATAATATAAAGAAAAAATTGGAGTTTGTGGTCACTAATGCCCTAGTTCAAGGTAAATTGATTATTATCACATACAAAAATTTCTAAGGATTCGATAATTCCTAAGTTAATCATGAGGGTGTATGATATGGTGATAAGGTGTATAAGTGCCAAGTTTTGAAATTTTGGGATTAAAACAGGGCCAAGATATTTTAACAATTATGAATGTGTTATGTTGTAGTTATAGTATTCTAGTAAGCACACAATATAGTGATTTAGTGTAGTTTTGAAAAGTTGGGTTTGAAGGAAGAACCTAGTTCAAATAACACACTAAAGAGAGATTGCACAGAGTAAGAGATATAATAGAATTCGGACAAGAAAAGTGGACCATTATAGAAAAATTGTAGAGACGATTACAAAAGGATTTGGTGTATATAATAGGTTGGTGCCTACAAACATTTGTAACATAGGGTATTGGTGTCCCCAATAGGTTTGTGCCTACAAATTATTGTAATAGTAGGTTAGTGCCTACAAAGAACTATTATATAAAGATATTTTGTCGTTCTTAACTTGAAAGGGTTTCCACTTATATCTTGTTTTTTATGAACTAATTGTGATATCTCATAGTTCTTGAAAGTTTAAATAAGTAAAAATTTCCTTATACAGATTCACACCACCCCCCCCCCTCTCAGTATAAGAGTGAATTCAACAAATTTTCTTCCAATTGAGGTTTTTCTATGAAAATATATTATTCCTTTCATTTCCTAAGAGGTGCTACTTAATATATTGTTTTCATATATAATGTAAATAAAAGACACATTAACTAGGTGGATAAATTAAGCAACAAGTATTGTGGACGCACTTGTTAAGGAAAAATGCATTCCTATTGGGAAATGGCCACTTTATAAATTAGCTTCCCATACCTTCTATGTGTTGAAAAAAATTTCATTGATGGCGAAGGGTGTTGAATGTTTTTATGTGGGTGTTGAATGTTTTATGTGTTAGCCTAAACTATATTTGATGATGTCCAATGGCTAGTATGAGTTTTTTGATGTCATGCATAGTTTTTACTGTGTTATGGATGAGTTTGATATTGCTGATAATGTAAAGTTGTGAGTGAATATGATGTGCAAATGTAACTGCTTAAATTTTTTGTGATGTAAATTTTTTCATATATTATGATGTAAATGCTTAAAGTTGTTGAGTTGATGATGTTGACAGAGTATGTTGTTGATCAATGAGGTATGTCTCAAAGCCCATAGATGTAGAGGTGTCTTGTGGATGTTGTGATGTAAAGTGCTACTAAAACATGTGGTCAAGTGTAGAGGTGCATGTAGATGTTGTGATGTAGATTCTTGGAATTATTTTTTCCTTGGCTCATACAATCATTAAAGTGGTTGATATTAATTTTTTTAATATAATTTGAGGATTATTAATTTTTTTTTCAATATTCAAATTTGAAAAATTTGGAACGAATTGATGGAATCCAAAGAGGATACCTAGTTCATGAGTTATGTAGCACAAAGAGATAGAAGAAGAGGAGTACATGTGAAGCAGAAGGTAGAGGAAAAGAGATGGAGGTATGTAGAGTTAAAGACTAGTTAAGAAAACATGTTACAAATTTTATTTATTAGAGGATTTTTGTCTCCTTTCAGGTAGTATCCTAAAAAAGAGTAGGTTCGAGCCTTTTGAAGAGGGATTAAGATTTTCCTAGCAAGTAGTAGTTTGCAGAAATAAATTGACGTAGAAGTCACTTGCAGGTAGAAGCCTATAAAAGTTAACGTAAAAGAGGGATTACGAGATTCCCTACAAGTTGTAATTGAAAAAGAGGATAGAGGTTGGAGCCACCAAAATTTGATGTAATAGAGGAAATAGGATCTCTCCCTTACATCACAACAACAACATATTTGTGTTTTTTCCCTTTATGGGTTTCCACTTATAAATGTTGTCCACATGTGTTTATTTTGTGTGCTAATTCTTATTATGTTGTAGTTCAATGTTGTTTACATGTTAAATCTTATTTTCGTATGATATAATGTTGCTCACTTAATAGTTTAGATAATCATTAAAAGGAAAAGTAAAAAAATAAATTTGATTTCCATGAATGCACTATACTAATTCATTCCCCCTCACAGTATATTCAAGTATCCAACAATTGGTATCCAAGCCAAAGATCTCGAGTTCAAAACATGTCAGGCTCACACTAGAGGAGATTGTTGGGCATTGGATAATCCAACACTCCCCGTGTGTTTCAAAACACGTGCTTAACTACCTCTTGAGTATCTATTAATGTTGGATATGTGTACATTTAATAACACCTGTAGGTTTTAGTGTAACGAAAATCATAATTCCAACAATTGGTATTACAAATGATTCCTTTTGTATCGACTTAACTACTGGAAGGTAGACCTAGTTGAATCATGGATTATCAAAGTATACACGTACTTAGTACTACAAACCTTCAGGGATGTAAAGAGAAGGAGGCCATTCAAAGTAGAAAGAACATTAAACCAAAAGGAAATACACAAAGCAGAAGGAAACCAACTAAAATTTGGAAAAATACAAAAGAGTAGCTAGTAACCTCAATGAATAATTGAAGTAATCATGGATTTATGGGGAGCTTCTCAAGTAAACAAAGAATATTATAGTCGGTGTTTATATGAAATAAGAAGTAAGCCATTTTCTCTAGTTATGGAGGTGAAGATCTCAGTGGGAGAGTAGCCTAAGTCTTAGAGGATGGTTTTTTTAAGAAAAGTAGGGTATGTTGGTCTAAAAGCCAGCCTAACCCCAAATTTTAAAATAGTGGTGAAAAATAATCCCTATAATTTTTTAAAATGAATCCAATATGCAAGGTTTTGGTTTTTGAGACACCAAAGGGTGCATTTATTGAGAGTAATGATATTGCATGTTATGATGCACGATTGAAGGGTGATAACTCCCTGTTTGGGTCTTCAGTGCTTGATTATGCCCATGTTAAAAAGTGGAGAGATTTTTCTTCTTCAGAAATGGAATTCACATGTTGCTACAAATATCCATCTGGTTGGGAATTCCATAACATTAGCTTAAATTATTATTATATACAACTTTAATTTCAGTTTTATGAAATGCATGACAAAATATTTCACTAAAGAGTTATCCACGAATAACATCTCAATGTAGAGAGCTCTAGTATAAATTAAATTTATCTAAAGAGTAGAAAATTTTCTTGATAATCAAAATAGAAAGGTTTAAGGATGTAACATCCCTGGTGAAAATTTCATGAAATAAAGTTAAAAATAATAACCACAGTTGATGGGACACTTATTCCAAGCTGAATGTTGAGCAAAACATCCTAGTGGGTGTTAATTTGGTTTATTATGGCTAAGGAAATGGTAAAAGGAAAACGAAAAGGCTTCGGAAAGGAAAAATGGAATTTGTGGCACATTTATTTATGAAAATAATGGAAATTGGGAGAAAAGGGAGATGAAAGGGCACAGGGTGCATGTGAGGAGGAAAATGAATGAAAATAATGGAAAATGAAGAAAATAGAGGCACATTCTATAAAAACGCTTTTGAGGATCAGTTGGTACCTTTTGTCAGTGCACTTTGTGGAGCTCTCTCATTATTCTCTCTCTCTCTCTCTCTCTCTCTCTGCCTTGGATACTTAAATTTTTCTTGGAGCACTTTGGCATTGGATCAATAAAGGAAAAATAAAGCAAGGGAGAGTAGGATCAAGCAGCTACAGTAGGATTCTTTGCAGGTATTAATTTGCATATGTGAGTTCCTTGCTAAATCTGGCATGCATGATATTTCATGTGGTTCTTTTCTATCTTGGCATGGGTTTTTCCAGGTGTGACAGTGTTTTCAACCTAGCCTTGCCATTTCTATATAAATATCATGAGATGGGTTTCTCATACTTCGGTTGAGTTGGGTTTTCAGATGGATTCAAAGCTAAGTGGGGTGGATATCTGAAATGAAAAACACATGGCCTAGTGGTCCCTGAACCATACTGTGGATCATGGTAAAGCCACTAGACTAGTAACCCCTGAGCCAGGATGTGGGTTATGGTAAAGTGATATTGTGTTCCTTGGTGGGCCTAGGAATCCTTGTCAGTGAATGACGAGATATACGATAAACCCAAGAGGTGAATTTCTCTCCATTGGGCCTAGTAGTTCTGGGATGGGATGTATCGAAAATCTTGGAGAGTATGTCTCATTTTAGGGCCTAGCGATACCTGATTCATAATTTGGATTACAATAAATCCTCAGAGACTAGGAGGCACTCAATTTCCTCATGGCATAGGTGGAGAAACCCGGTAGCATTCATACTTGTTTGGTTCCTTTTCAGTTGTTTATGAGTCCCACATTCATGCTCGGAATATGGCATGGTAGTGATTGGTTGAAGAGCTATTTGGCTTAGTCTTGGCAACATAAATTCCCTCTGTGGACAAATGTGATCTCTCTAGCCCTAGAGTGGGTCTAAAAACTTGGGATACTTTCTAATGCAAATATTTATTAACTAATATTCAGAATGCGAAAAGAAAATAGATAGAAATACCTTTTTCTCAACGCTATGTTTGAACGCATTGATGTTGACCTTGATCCACAATCCTTTTAGTCTCACTTCTTGCTACTGGTGGCACATGAATACCTGTGGATGATCAAGAGGCAAAATCAAACATAATCCAATATATAATAATCATAAACATTAGCTATCTAGTAGATCAAGGAGTACCATAATATTTGCATAAAATATTAGACAAATATAGAAAGCAAACATCAGATGTTTTATTGATAAATATGAAAGGAAGAGCTTACAACCCAGACCTTGATGTTGGAGGCCTCCCTTTGGCGAAAATATGAGCCCTTCACTGAAGCTCTAAATCATTCCTTCTCCCTAACAACTTAGTCATTATCACAGTGCCATAATGTAAAGGGAACAAGAGTTCATACTAGCCAAACAATGACCAGCCAATAGTGGAAGGATGGGAACCAATTTATAGGAAGGGAGAATAGGTTGGGAGCCCATGAAAGGAGGAGGAAGGTCCACTTTATAAGGGATAAACCCCACGGATGAGATCAAGTCTCTAAAATCATAGAGCTTGACTCTATCACCACCGTTTAACAAGCAACTCGTAGCTCTAGAACTTCTAGAGGTGGAAGCTTCTCCTCCATTCAAGGAAACACTACCAGAAAGGGATTTTTATCACTGGAAAATTGGACAAGCAAAAATTACATTATTAAATGTCAGGCAGAAGGATTTTAAAGGCCTGAGAAACATTAGAGGATGTGAAAATTTTAAAAATATCTAATGTCAAGAGGCAAAAATCAAATTGCGCACCAGAGGCACACGCAAAATGTGCCTTGCGTGCATTTTTCTTTGATAGGTGTGCTGGTCTACGCATATTTCCCTCAAAAAGTCACATAGTCCTGGGAGTGGCGAAAGTCACCATCCGGGACCACTTGACACACTTTGAGAAATGATCCTCTACTTGAGGCCACCCAAGGATAGTCGCCTAAGCCACCTTGGGACCTCAAGAGGGCACCCAAAGGAATCAAGTGGGCACACAAAGGTATCAACCCTTTCTCTTGGGTCACCATCCACAAGTGTACCAAGAGAGGGAAAAACGATTTTAATTTTCCTATAAATTTCCACTATGAGAAGAACAAAATGAGAACATATTGTTATGTTGACCAAATTTCTCGTGAGCATTCCAGTAGTGTGTAATCCAGAGCAATAATAGAGTTAGAGGATTCAGTTGTTGGCCACCCAACAACTTCGATCCCTTTGGAGAAGAGAGAGGCCTTGTGACATCAACTAAAGGGTAAAAAATTCCTTGCACTAGGTCTTAGAACTCCATAGTTCTAAGGATCCTTTGGCAAGTGTGTAACTTTTTTTCTTTCTTACTAATAGAAGTCAATAAGAGGGGATTTTATTCCACCTTTTGCATTATTGTCTAGTTTGACTCATTGTGAGCTTTTGTTTCTTGTTTTAGTTTAGTTTTTTTTCTTCTTCTTATATGCAGCATACTAAATTCCATAATTTAGTGTGTTTTATATATATTAGCATGTGTTCACTAACCTGCTAACCATATTTTATGCTTGTGACCGTAGCTTGTAGGCTGCAACCATTCCTACCAAGCACTAGTGGATTGCTACACTTGTGCACCAAAACCACCACTACAAGATTGGCAACTCCACTTGCTTGAATTTTATTTAAGTGGTTGTGCATGTTGCAAGGGCCTTCTCTCTGCTCTGGAGTGTTGTTGGGACAACTCCCCTTCTCCTCTTCTCTCTTCATTCACCCACAATGAATATTTGTAATTCAGGAGTTCCATAATATTTACTTGTAGGAAACACGTGTGAAATTTACTCAGACAGACGCGGCAATCCACGTGACTTCAACTCTAACCTGCGTGCAGAGTTGCGTGCCTGTGTGAAAAATTTCCGTGCAGAAACTAGAGAACACATTTCTAAGTGGTTTTCTTCAGTTTCCAAATTGTAAAGTGACTAGCAGCCCAGAGAAAAAATTTCAGCACTATGTTTGGTGTCTCATGACAATTTAGAACTTGTTTTTGGCTATATTTTAGAATTTCTAGTTGCATAGTTTTAAATTTTCAAGTTTATCTTCACAAAAATCACATATTTTAAGTAGGGGGAAATTGAGTGGAGAAAATCCACCTTTGAAATCTTAATTAATTCATTTTGTGAAAAAAGACACCAAAAAACACAAAGATAATTAGCAGGAGTAAGTGGCCCTAATCCACATATGCTTAGCTAGTTTTCATTTATTTTTTCCTAGTTAGATCATTAATTTTAGTTTAAGTTCTTGCACTAGGAATTGGGACCAGGACTTAATTATCTTAAGAGAAGAAAGTAATATTTTCTACCCTTGCACCTTTTGGTGACCCTGAGCATGCATATGAAAGCTCTCTTTTGATAACTTTCCATCTCCCTTTAGCCAATCATTTAGTTTAATTAGGCAAAGTTGTAAGCGACCCACTATCTGCATATCATTTTCTTATCGCAAGGAACAATCAAAACATAGATTAATAGGGGACGTGTAAAGGATCACCGCATATCCACATCTTAAAACTGTGTGATTATTCACTTTTTTCTCATACACTTCAACACCATAAGCAAAGTAAAGACTTCTTAAAAACTAACCTAAGTGAACTCATTAAATTAATTAAATTTCCCCACAGGAGCCACAAGAAAAATAACAGCTCATGTTAGGACCATGGGGCTAGGCATCCAATAAGCCATCATGGTCAGTTTACATCTTGAAACATATAATTTGACTTAATAGGGAACTTTAAATCCCTCTATCCATCCACGGAAAAGAAAACCCGAGTGCCACAGAGACTCGATTCAAAGGGGGTTAAGCTTAGGCCCAGTGCGTGCAGTATAATTTGGGGCTATCGAACCCACCTAATGATCAGTACTAGTAGTTGATTTACCAAGAAGCTCAAGACTCAAATTCTCATGTGGGACGAAGGTACTTACTAGCCAAAATATAGGGCATCCTTCCCTATAAGTGATGGTGTAGGCAGCACTAGATTCGCTACCTCTTACCTTGGTTGATTCTTTGGCTGCTAGAAGGCGTCGCCTATTCTTTAGGGATGTTAGACCCAGTAACCAGTATAATATATCTTCACAAGTCCCAGTTACAATTGGGAGTGTGAGGATGTTTAGGTCTTTAGGATTTTGATTATCACGCGCAAAAACAACCAAAACCATTTTTTGATTGATTGACCACATAGAACTAATTTAAAGGAAAATCAACTTTTTGTTTTCACTTTTCTTTATGCATGTGGTAACATTTTTGCTTTGATATATAAATATCTATCCTCTCATAGAACTGAAGAAGTTTTCCAAAACCATACACAGTCGACACCATAACGGACCCAATGGGACATCGTCGATCTAGACATCATTTGGACCTCTCCCCATTAGTGGGAGGAGTTACAGGTCTTTCACCATTTAGGCATCAAAGACGAAACACCACCACCTTTATCGGTTCATCCTTTATCGGGTCATATTTAGTTGGGAACCCCCAATGGTCACCCAACACCACACCAGTGGAAACCCCCATAGGGTCACCACATACCACTCCTCCCACAACCCCTACGGGGCAGAGGAGCGTTGCCCATTTGTGGAGCCAAGTGAACACACAGCTAGGTACATCACACACAAACCCCATATCTAGTTTTTGAGGAGGTAAATCCCCTCTGCGGACAGAGGTGATCCCTACTAGCCCAGATCGGGTCTAGCAACAATCAAACACACTACAGTGCAGGTTCCTAATTGTAAATAAACCGACTTGCGAGGAAGGCTTACCTGGAATCCAACGCTTTCGTTTGTATAAGAGGTGGTGCTCCCGTTCCTTTGCCCTAGCAGATCACAGTCCTCACGATCTCTGTGATCAGACACCTGCACATGCAAGAAACAACACAAACACA